>NW_026476078.1:0-10481 GCF_026875155.1 Cherax quadricarinatus
AAATTTCAAGCTTTAAGCAACAGTAAGTTTTTTACAGCTTATTTGTAGTCCTAAATTTAAAAAGGGGAAAAAAAAAAGTACCCACCAAAAAACCCTAGCAAGAACAATTTGTGTTATGATTTTTCAGTTTGTCAAAAAATTTGGTTTACAAAAAAAACAAATACAAAATGAAGATACGCTTTAAAAAATATGTTTTGTGGCTCACTGGTTATAAGCCCTTTAATTGGTCCCAAGTCCCCCCGTTAAAAATGGGATGTGTTTACCATGAATTTTTTTTAAGTTGCCACCTTTTTTAATAAGAAAATGAAGCCCAAGTACTTAAATCAAATAAAAGATCTTTGTAAACCAGAATGAAACTCATTTTGCTGGCAAAAAAAATTTAACATTAAACAAATGCAAAGCAAACATACTTCAAGTCGAGTGAGAGAGCTTTTGCGCACCGGGATGACAAGCTCATCTTGAAGCGCAGCTTTAGAGGCTCAGAGATGCAAAAAGGTTACCACATCAAGAAGCTTCTTCACTTCCCCACCCCCAAATTTCTCACCATGCTAAGGCCCCCTGGAAAAATAAATTTTTTTTTTTAAAATTATGAAAACAAAATACAAAAATTTAAAATCTAATTAACTATTCTTTTGAAAATAAGACATTCGGAAAATAAACTAAAAGGAAAGGATAAAGGGGGGTGAAGGATGGATAAGAAAGGGGCGGGAAGGGAAGGGGGGGGAAAAAGGGGAGAAAAATGATAGGAGGGGAAAGAAAAAGGTGTGAAGGGAAGGAGGATTGGGGGAAGGAGGAAGAGAAGAGAGAAAAGGGAAAATAAAGGGCAGAGGGGTATGGCAGAGGAGAAAAGGTGAAGAAATGCGGGAAACAGGAAGAAAAAGCATAGAAAGGGGGGGAAAGAAAAACCCGGGAACAAGCCTATTGGTGGAAAAAAAAAGGAAAATTTTCAATGGGGGGAAAAAATTTACATTTTGAACAAAAAAATTGGGGTCGGACAAAATATAATACATGCCCTTTCCTACATTACAGTAACACAGTGGGCCCCATTTTCTTAACTTTCCGGGAAATTTTTATTTTGCACCCATTATACATTTTTTTCAACTATTTTTCATTTTCAAGAATGTGGGAACTGTGTTAATAAAATGGTTAAGAAGACAAAAATATTTTGAGAAAAAGGGTAAACTTTGCATGGCACATTGCCACAGCTGGGGAAGACAAGAGAAAATGCAGTTAATCTCACTGCGGGGTTGTCTCCAAGGTCCCTAAAGAGAGAAAAAAATACTCTTGCCTCTGATAGCCATCAGATCACGAAATTTAAACCCTTTGAAAAAATATAGGAAAGGGAAGAATTTTTGATGTACATTAATCACTTTGAGACCTAAAGACAACAAATAAAAGTATTTGACAGTGAACCTCGGTACCAAAACGCCCCCTACTCAAACATTTGGGTTTTTATAAATGTTTTTGTTCGGTAAAAAAAATTGCTCGGTATTTGATTGTTTGCTGGCACTCGACCAAACAAACACAACTAGCCAGACTTCGCTTAAACATTTATGTTTTTTTTTCTTTTTTTTGGCATTTTTTTATATTATTTGTGAAAGTCACCAGGAGCCAAAAAAAATTTTAGTGATAAACCCACCAAAAAAAAAATTGGTGGGGAAAAATTAAATTTTGTTCTCAAACAGATCAGCACTCAAATAGTTTTGGGAACGAATTAGGTTGAGTACCGGGGTTCCACTGACTATAGTATTTCAAAAAATTGAATTCATATCTTTACCACACGGGCATTTACCACAATAAAGGGCATTAAATGTAGCCAAATTCAGTAAAACTGATGTTTCCCCCCAAGGGGGTGTGAATTACCGTAACCACATTCACTCACATGAACTTGGTCAAGTAGGGAAAATTAAATTTATTTTTTAACACACTACCATCTCCCACCCAAAGGGAGGGTGACCTGGAAAAAAAAAATTTTTTTTTCTCATTCACACTATCTTGTCTTCAAAATATTCAGCACTGTAATTAGGTTCCCACCGAACAACTTTCTCTCATACCAAAATGCAATTTCCCCAGCGAAAAGCTTTCACTAGCTCACAATCCCACTTAAAAAAAAGGTAGAATTTTGAATATGGGGGACAGATAACAGATGAACAACAGAGAACTTTAAGCCAAAAAATTTGAGATGCAAGGGAAAAAAAGAAGGTTTAACCCAGTCAAGAAACAGAATGTGCTGCAAAAAAAGAGACAAAGGGAAAAAAGACACTTTGTGACCAACTTTTTCAAATCTTTGAAATACACAAAAAACCTGGGAATTACAAGTGGAGTGAGGATCATAGGGTTTTTAGGTGACCAAGCACATAACACTTTTAAAAGGGTGACCAAAGGATTTTATGAAAAAAAAAATTTGACAAGTAAAAAATTCTTTTACCCCCTATTTCTATGATTTGTCTGTGGGAATTAATTTCCTCGGGCTGACTATGCCCTTTAAAGTCTGTTTGAACAAGATCGTAAATTCCCAGTCAACCACAGAAGAACATGGCATGCCCTTTTCTTTCAACTTTGGTATTTAAAGCCTCTTTTGCCCCAAATTTAAATTGATTTTTTGCAAATTTATGACCTACTCGGGAATTAAGCAACCTTTGACTTGCTGGGTTGGGGATCAGTGGGTCAAACAAAATGCGGACTCCCGACTACATGCCCATGATGAATTACCCCAAACAAAATACTGACAACAGATTCATGTACCACTTTTAGTTTATTTGGAAACAATTAGTTTCAATATTTTTGCCCAAAGAACCTTTACCCCAAACAAAGTGGGCCCCGCCCCGGGTAACAAGAATTTGGGCATCTCACAGCAAGCTGGCCACTTCTTCAAGGGGTTTAAAATTTTTTTTAGTACCTAAGAAAATTTAAAAAAAATAAAAAGAAAAAATTGTCAGACACCTAATTTCAAAATATTCATAGGGGAAATGCTGAGCCCACTGGGGGCATGCAGTGTTTGGGGAATGAGGGAAAACAGGGTTTGGACAAGGGGGGGAGGGGCCCAATTCCTTGAACAGGAGCTCTTCACTGACATGAGGCCCTCCTTCTAAGGGTACGCCCAAATCATAGGGGCATATTATAAACAATAAAAATTTGTTAAACACTAATTCTACAGTTAAAAAGAATTGAAGCATTTATTATTTATTTTTTGTTATTCTTAATATGTAAAAAAGAGACTTAAAATGCAGCAGCGTATTTTTAACTTATGACTAAGTGATAAAAGTCTGGCGCACCACACTGCAGTCTCAGAAATGAGTATTAAAGCCAAGCAACAAAAGTTCAAAACCAATACTTGGAGAAGAATAATTTTTTTTTTGGTGCTGAAGCATCAATATGGCCTTAAAGAATAAAAAGGCACAATACCATGACTGGAATAACACACAAATAACTTACACATAGAGAAAGTAACTTATGACGTGTGTTACTAGTTAACGGGCCAAATCGGACCAAAACATCGTCAAAAATTTCTTCTCCCATGTGCCGGTTATTCATGTATCAATATGGTCTTCACTGATCTGTTCTATACAATATTTCTTAGAAATTATTCCTAGAGATTTTTTCCTAGATTTTCAGTCAATAAGATTGTATAAATCATAATTTCAGAACTCCACTGTCCCCAATCAATGGCAGGAGGATCCCTCCATGCTTCTGATCAAAACATGATGCATGTTGTAAATATCATCAGTGGTCTCCCAGTCATGGATATTTGGAATATTACTACTGTATTCAGAGAAGAGATGGAAGGAAGAAGGGAAATAGAGGGGGGTGGGAATAGAAGAGTTGGGAAGGATGGAGGTGAGGGAAGCATAAGAGAGGAGAAAAGGAAAAAGAATGACAGAAAGAAGTTAGTTCACCTTTTGACAACTTATTGCAAGCAGTGGAAACCTCCAAAAATCAAACTTAATCCTTTCCAGGAGCTCGTTCTAAATTCCGAAAAGCAGAAAAAATTCGAAGCAATATTCCCATAAAAAATAATGGAAAAACAATTAATCCGTTCTATAAACCCAAAAAAATATTCACAAAAATAATACATTTTAAAGAGAAAAATAACAGTTTTACATACACACAACAAATCAAGTCCTTAATTATTTAAGTAATATAAAATACATTTTTACTTACCTTTATTGAAGAATTGGTGATGGCATCCTGGAAGATAGTGAGGAGGAGAAAGGGAGTTGGGGTTATTTTTGGAAGAGAATCCCCCTCCATGAGAACATTACCGGTATCAAAGCCTCTCTGGTTGCTTCCCATCTCTGATTTTAATGCCACTAGGACCAGCTTGAGACATTTTGGACCCATTCTCCAAAATAACTCTCTACATCCTCTGTTTCCTGTCTCACAAAATAACTATCCACAGTCATCTGTTTACTGTCTCAAAAATAACAGCCACAATCCTCCTGTTTGTCTCACAAAATACCTCCACAGTCGTCTTTTTCTGTCTCAACAAAATAACTCCACAGTCATCTTGTTTCTGTCTCACAAATAACAGTCCACAGTCCGTCTGTTTCTGTCTCACAAAATAAATGTCCACAATCGTCTGTTTGTCTAACATAAAAAACTCCACAGTCCGTCAGTTCTGTCACACAAAATAACTCCACAGTCCGTCTGTTTTTCTGTCTCACAAAATAACTCCACAGTCTTCTGTTTCTGTCTCACAAAATAACTCACAGTCATCTGTTTCTTCTCACAAAAATAACTGTCCACAGTCATCCTGTTTTCCTCTCCCCCCCTTCACAAAATAACTGTCACAGTCCATCGTTTCCTGTCTCCACAAAATAAACTGTCCACAGTCCTCCTGTACAACCGGCAACTCAAAAGTCTCACTCCACCTCTCATACTTCTGTATTAAATTTCTACTCACATCAATTGGCGTTTCTCACTTTCTTTACCACAGGGTACCGACTACAAGTTTCTTTGAGGCCCATGCAGCTTATTCACAGCCTCACAAGCACTAAACCAATTAAAAAAATCGTAAAAAGTTGAATGATCCATTCGCTCTATATGACCCAAACCCACCTCAACAACCCTCTTCTGCCCTCTGACTATTACATTAATTAACCCCACACCTTTTCCAATTTCCACACTCCGAATTTTCTGCATAATTTACATCACACATTGCCCTTAGACAGGAAATCTCCTCCTGCCTCCAACCGTCACCTCGTTTGCTGCCTTTACCACCCCCAAGCTTCACACCCTTAAAGAGTGTTGGTACTCATTATACTTTCATACATTCCCTTCTTTGCCTCCAAAGATAACGTTCTTTGACTCCACATATAACTCAATGCACCACCACCTTTTTTCCCTCAACAATTCTATGATTAACCTCATCCTTCATAAATCCATCCGCCACACGTCAACTCCCAAGTATCTGAAAACATTCACTTCATCCATCTCCCTCCTCCCAAAATTTGAAATCCAATTTTCTTTAATCTAAATCATTTGATACCCTCATCACCCCCCCATAACTCTTTACTATGTTCACTTTCAACTTTCTACTTTACACACATTCCCAAACTCATCCAACAAACCTTTGCAATGTTTTCTCAGAATCTCCCATAAGCTACAGTAACAACAGCAAAAAAGTAACTGTGTTAAATTCCCATTTTGAATTTGATTCCCCATAATTTAATCCACCCCTCTCCCGAACACCTAAGCATTTAACTTTTTTAACAACCCCTCTATAAATATATAAACAACCATGGAGACATTACACCATCCCTGTCCTAAGACCTACTTTTACCGGAAGTAGACTCCCTCTCTACAACACACCCTTAACTGAGCCCTCACTATCCTCAATAAAAACTCTTTTACATCCTTAGTAAACTTACCAACCTATTCCATATACAGTGGACACCCCGCATAGCAACGCCTTGCATAGCGAACAAATCCGCATAGCGTACAGCTTTGTTACGCTAAAATTTTGCCCCGCATAGTGGACAAAAACCCGCTCAGCGCCTTCGTCCGAGACGCGTCCCAATGAGCGCCTCAGCCACCTCACATGTGCCGCCCATGCCATTGTTACCATCCAGCCACCCGTAAACATTCAAGCCTACACTCGGAATAAATCTGTATTATTACAGTGTTTTACGTGCTGTTTTTCTGGAAAATAAGTGACCATGCCCCAAGAAGCTTCTATTCCAACCCTACACCTCAAAGGGAAAGAATACCCATTGAAATGAAGAAAGAGATCATTGATAAAATTAAAGTGGAGTACGTATCACCGACCTGGTCAGTTTGTACAAGCACCAAAATCACCATCTCTTCAATTGTGGGCCAAGAAAAAGGGGCAATCAAGGAAGCTGTTGTTGCCAAGGTTAAACTGTTGTTTTCGAAACAAAGATCGCAAGTGATGGAAGATGTTGAGAGACTCTTATTGGTGTGATAAATGAAAAACAGCTATCAGAGATAGCGTCTCTCAAGCGATCATATTTGAAAAGGCAAGGAAGTTGCATGACATTTAATTAAAAAAATGCCTGCAATAGTGATGATGTAGTGAATATAAGGCCAACAAAGGTTGGTTCGAAGAGATTTAAGAACGTAGTGTCAACCATAGTGTTGAAACGGCATGGTGAGCTGCCAGATTTAGACCACAAAGCGGCTGAAAATATTTGCATGAATCCAAGGAGTACATATAACTGAAGGACTGAACCCTGAACAAGTGATTAAATTGTGATGAAACAGCTGTTTCTGGAAGAAAATGGCAAGCAGGACCTACATTACCTCAGGAGGAAAAGGCACTCCCAGAAATAAGCCTATGAAAGACAGTCTTACTTTGTTGATGTTGCCAATGCTATTGGGATTGAAAGTTAAGCCTTTATTAGTGTATCCAACTCTGAAACTCCCAGAGCGTTCAGACAAAAGAATGTTCCTCAGGATAATTTGCGTGTGCTGTGGAGGCCAAACAGTAAGGCATGGGTCACCAAGGAATTTTTCTATAACTGGTTACACCATGCATATGCCCCCAATGTGAAAGATTACCTAACTGAAACGAAATTAGACCTTGAAAGCCTCCTGGTGTTAACAATGCCCCTGGTCATCCTACAGACGAGGCAGAGCGACTTTATGGGGGACATTACTTCATTTAAGGTGAAGTTTTTGCCTCCTAATCCCACTCTCTCCTGCAGCCCATGACCAGCAGTCATTTCAAACTTCAGACCTGTACACACAAAGCCCTGTTCAAAAGTGCTTTGAAGTGACCACAGACACTCGACTGAACTCCTAAAAGAGTTTTTGGAAGGATCACATTAATATTCTCAAATGGTGTAAACCTTATAGTAGGCCTTGGAGGGAGTGACCAAAGAGAACCTTGAACTCAGCTTGGAAGAAACTGTGGCCAGAATGTGTAGACAAAAGGGATTTTGCAGGGTTTGAGGCTAACCCTGAGAGGAGTAAGAATACCATTGAGGAATCAATAGTGGAATAGGGGAAGTCCTTGGGGTTGAGTTATGGGGAGGATGTGGAAGAGTTTGGTGAGGAGGACAAGGAAGAACTAACCTAAGAGCTGATTAGAACAACTTCAAGAGGCAAGATGCCAGTCCAGGTAAACAGGTTACAAAGGAGGGAGAGAGAAATAGAATGAATGCCTACATCAAAGATTAAGTAAATGTGAGCAAAATGGCTGAAGTGCAAACCTTTTTTTGATGAAAATCACCCTCACACAGCTATTGCAAGCCGTGTCTGGTGACTGTTACAATGACACTGTTTGTGAACCACTTTAGACAAATCAAAAAGGACGATAGGTACAGGCCACTAAGGACAGATATGTTTGTGCGAAAGAATCCAGTGACTCTAAGCGGTCCCTAGTGCATTAAAAGAAGAAGGAAGTAACCCCAGAAAAGACTGCTACACTCAAGACCAAATGAAGGGGATTCCCCTTCTAAACACGACACTCTCTCTCCCCTCCACCATCCCATCAATCACAACAGATCATCAATAAAAGTAAGTGTCATGTAATTGTGCCTGCCTTTTTTCAGTTTGTGTTACAAAATTAACATAATTTTTTTGTGGTAAAAAAAATTTTTTTCATACTTTTGGGTGTCCATGCACGATACAATTATTTCCATTATTTCCTTATGGGGAAAATTAATTCGCATAGCGAACAATCCGCATAACGGCCAGCCCACAAGCACGGATAATTCTCTAATGCTCGGGTCCACTGTACTTGCAACCTCTGCCACATAGCTCCCCTATCCACGTCTATCAATCTTCCATTATCTAAATCCACAGGATGCAAAATAAACTTCCTTACCTTTATCTAAATACTGTTCCTCATATATGCTTCATGTAAACACTTGATCCAACCAATCCCCTACCCACTCTGAAACCGCCTTGCTCATCTGCAATCCTACATTCTGTCTACCTCTAATGCGCTATGTCCGTTTTCCATATGACAGTTGGGTCCTCCCTTCTTATCTGTGCACAATCGTTTCTGCTCTACGACTGCTCCCTATTCACCTGGTCCTATGCCTTCTAAATTTCTTCCATTCCCTAGGCACACTTGGTTTTTTGCCTCCTTGCATCTTTGGGTGAACCCATGAGCTCATCAATGCTTTTCATTAATCACTGATCCCATGGGTACAAACCTCTCCCACAGCCTCCTTGCAACATGTTAGCTCATATTCCATCATCTCATTAACTGGCTCCCTGCAGTCTCCTGTCCCACAGACCTCCTTCAGGAATTTCTCATTCCTGTGTAGCCCCCTTTCCTTACTTAGGTTTCATTGTCCAGGCCTTCCTGCTTCCCCCCCACTTGTACACTACTATGTATTCGAAGCTCAAAGCACATAACGCTGCCCAAGGGTCTTCATAATGTGATTCCTCATATCTGCACTACACAAGGTGAATACTAAATTCCAGTGCTTGCATGTTCATCCTCTTCCACTCTCTCATGTAGTGTCCACTTACGTGTTGGAAAACATAAGTTTTTCCAGTACCAACCTCATCATCCTTAGCCCTCCATGTATCTAGCCCCCCATGTGGCTCCAAGTTCTCCCATTCGATCTCCTTGTGGATTAAAGTCGCACATGATCAGTAAGCTTTGCCCAGCATGCATGAGCCTTCTGGCCACTGCAGCCAGTGTTCAACCATCGCTCTATGCTCTCGTCATACGCTTGCCTTGGCCACCCTGCTGTTCCTGTGGTGGGTTATACATCACTGCAATAATCACCTTGGACCACCAGAGTGAAGCGTTCCCGCCTATGTATCACTTACTTTCACCGCTGTCACCTCTCTCCACTCATCAAAATACCATCAGTGTTTGATCAGTGCAATGCCACTCCTCCACCCCCCCTTTTCCTTCTGTCTTTTCTCAGGATCTGGTATCCCGCTGGAAAGATGGCATCTGTTATCATACCTGTAAGCTTGGTTTCTGTGATCGCTATGATGTCTGGTGATGCCTCTTTGACTCTTCGTGCCACTCCTCCCACTTGTTTGTTATTCCATCAGCGTTTGTGTACCATACCTTCAGTTTCCTTTCCAACACTGTGGTTTGGGGGGGCCTGTGGGGTGGGAGACCTGGTAGCATACTGTGGGATTCTATGGTTGGGGTTGGGTGGAAGCTGTGGGTATGGATTGTATTGTGTGTTGGGATGGTGTGATAGGTTGTGGGTTCTGAGGATAGTTGTGTGTGTGCTTGCCCTTGCTGCTCTGTTCTGCTCTGACTGACCTCTGCTGGTTCCATCCTTGTCTCCTTTCCTAGCTCCTTTCGCTTTTTTGTCCTCTCCCTCAGCTGCTGTCTCTCTGTTTGTGTTCTGTCTCTGTCTAGGAACACCTTCTTGTACTCTTCCGAGCTTTTCAACCGTGGTTTCTCTTGGAGGATCCTGTTCCGCACTGTTTCTGTCCTGAGAATCAGCTTGATCGGTCGGTTTCTCCCCTTCAAGTACCCCCCTATTCTCTGAAAATTTACAATCTCATCCATGTCTTCTCCCCCTATTTCCGTGATGATTTTCTCAATCTCCTTTCTTTCTTCCTGCCGTCTTTCAGTGTGTGTCCTTTCCTCTCTCTCCCGAAGCCCATGGATAATCACTGATTTTGCCCTTTCCTCCTCCCATTGCCTCTCCCTCTGTGACTCTGGTTCCTGTCTGTATGTGGTCATTTTCTCCCTTGATTTTTCCAGTGGCTCTTGGTAGCATGGTTGTGCCTCAGCATTCGACCTATCTCCCTCTCCATCTGCACCCATCTGCTCTTCCCTTCCACTCCCTGGCCCTTCTTTGCAGGCTGATATACCTTAGCATACTTTCATATCTTCCTTCCTTCCTGTTCAGCCTCTCACTTCGTATGGTGTGTCTTCTCTGGTCACTACCTCCTGAACTTGCTTCACCTTTTACCTCAAATTCTAGGACCTTTACCCTGGCTACTGCAGTTTCGACTTGTGCCTCCCAATCTTCGTCTCCTTCTCCAACCTCTTTTCCCATTTCACAGAGAGCTCTTTCTCCATTTTC
>NW_026476079.1:0-10532 GCF_026875155.1 Cherax quadricarinatus
CCTTTGGGATTCCACTCTTCCCCATTGTCTGGGAAACGCACACGGGAACACTTTTTCCAAAAGTTTGTTTATTGTTCAAAAAGTATCACAAGAGAAGCTGCACACTTCCCCTATTTTTACGTTTTTTGTAGACACTTTGTCCACACAACCACAGAAGTTTCTTTGTTGGTTACCCTGGCGCAGTGACTCGTAGTAGAGCAAAGTTAATTTCCCCAGACCACAGCCTCCATCCCGCACTCCCCCCCGCACAAAAAAGAAACGCTGACTTTACCTTGCATCCCTGTCCCCCCGAGAAGCAAAAAAAATTTTTGTTTTTGCGCCCTTAATCATAGACAACAATGTACACTATATTTACTATGGTAATAAAGTGGGAGCGGGTTTTTTCCTTAATTGCCCTGCAATTTAAGAATGTACTTTTCCCTTAAAAAATCACTTTGCAACCCACTCAAGGACAGAGGTCATTTGACAGGGGGGGAAGCATCGTGATCTTACTCATCTACTAAAAAGATGCTCCCCCCTTCTGAGTCCCCCCTCGGGGGTGAGAGGGGAAGGGGGCGAAGGGGGCTGTACCCCCCTCCTGGAAAAAAATTTCCCCACAACGGCCATCACTGACCAAAAATTTACGCTTTTATTGATTAAAGGATACCTTGACCTTTTTGCTTTTATTTGTTTGTGATTACTTTAAAACACCCCCCCAGCAGCGATGACCAGCTGCTACCCCCCCCACACACCAATTCAAATTTAAATTGTAAATTTTTTACCTTTTCACCTTTTTACCTTATACACTCTTGTACTAGTTCTGACATTTCCTATGACCCAAATTTGGGCGCTAAATACTTTGGGGCAAAGTTAAAAATACGGCCTTGTGGGTAATTAGTATTGCTGTACTTTGCAATGATGAGGACTATTTCGATATTTCTTTCCTCCAGTACATTAGAATTAAGCGTAAAATAAAAAGGACACAAGTGAACTAATGTGACATTTTTTGTGGGAACGTTTCACTCTCCCGGGGCTTTTCAAGCCATTTCAAAAAATACATGGACACAGGGGTATATATAGGCCAGAAAAAGTGTAATACTAGTGGTAGTAGTAGTATATAGTATGACAAAAGTTGTTAGTAGTGTTGGGAATACAATATGGTGACAATTAATTCGTACAGAAAAAAAGGAATAAAAACTTTTCTTGGGTAACATAAAAAAAGGTTTGGGGAAATACAGATGGATAAGGCGCCGTTTCAAGTTCACCACTGTAAGTGCTTTGTGTGGTAAACGAGAGAATGTATGGGAGGGTTTACTGTTTTCAGGGGGGGATTTTGCTAAGACTTCCTCCCGAAAAAGTAAAACCCCGCCATCCAAAGTCTCTCCTGTTTACTACACAAAGCACATTAAGAGAGGAACATTTAAACAAGCGCCTCTATCCGTCTGTTTTGTCCAACCTTTTTATGTTACCCAAGTAATAGCTTTTTTATCCTTTTATTGACGAATTAATTGCTCTCCATATTTAAAATTACAAAACCTACCATAGATTGCCCCTCACTTGACCCCTATAAATACCCACGGGCCATGATGTTGAAAGGGTTTTGATAAACTTGGAGACAAAACTTTTGCCACAATAAAATTAATTTATTTTGCACTGTGTCCTTTTACTTTACATATTGTCGGTAATTCTCCCAACTTTATTGAAATTTACAGCTGTTAAAATTGCCTTTAAATATGTTGTTAAACAGGCTGACAATACCCGTCCGCCTCTTTTCCCCTCATAAAAGTCTGATTACCGGCTAGGTTGGGATTCGTCTTAGCTACAAATAACTTTTGGAAGAAAAACCCAGAAACGTTTGAAATTGCTTAATTTTTAAAAAGGCCCGCTTTAAAAATGTACCATTTGATTCCTTTAAAAGAACCTTTTGTTGAATGTTGGTTTAATTAAGAAAAATCTGGTGTGCTTTTTTATTTTTCATGAACGTTGACACACTGTGCAATTTCTTCTGTTATTACACCAGGGGGCCCCTCTGTTCTGTAATCGGCCGACCAACTTGCCCAAAAAGTGTGGAATGTTGACACGCAAGGGGAAACCGCTGACAACCACGGCGGACTATTGATCACCCCTGGGGGTTTTGGCACAGTGGGGGGAACGTTGACGCCCAGGCAACTTTTCACACACTGTTGGAGTTTGGGGCTTAAAAGGGGTTTTGCTTTTCTTGTGAGAAAATTCAAAATTTTTTTTGAGTCTTTGATTTTTAGGTATCAAATTTGTAAAAAGCAGAAACCCCAGAGGAACGGAAAAGTGAAGGGGGAGGGAGACAAAATAAAGGGAAGGGACAAATATTGGGAAAGGACACAAATAAAAAAAAAACCCAGAAAAATTCGTGGGGGAGAAAAATCCAAAAGAACAAAGAAAAGCCCCAAAAATAAAAGAACCGAAAGAAAAGATTCACATCAAGGGGAACGAACAAAACTTTTTTTATCAGTAAGGATACATTCAAAGAAATTTGACAAGTCGAAAGCTACGCAGACCAGCAAAAGAGAAAGCAACACATCTATAAGGAAAAAAACATCCGAAGGAATTCAACACTTTCAAAGAATCGGAAACCTATCCGAAGGAACGGAACATTTCAAAGAAAAAGAGATACAAAGGAGTGACGTTTTTAAAGCTCACGAAAGAAGATTAACAATTTTGAACACAATAACGGTTCCCCAAAATTTCACCGGGTGCGCCCTCCTCTTCTCTCTCTCTCTCCTCTCTCCTCTCCTCTCTCTCCTCTCTCTCTCTCTCTCTCTCTCTCCTCGTAACTTTTTTTGTGATGTATGACAAATTTTTTAGTACTTTTAATTGGAGCAATTAATTTCACATTATGCAATTCCATATTTTTTTTCCCTTGGGCCCCTACTCTCCAGCAACATTAATTTCCCTATTCCCCCACCCAATTCCAAACCCACCCTGCTTTCACTTTGGCCCCACCCACCCTAGTTTCCCAAGGGGTTTACACCTAACCCCCACAGGTAAACCCTTGGTTCCCCCCCCCACGGGGCCCCTTCTCTGCCCATGAAAACCCCATCTATTTTCCCCTGCAGGACCCTGTTCCGCCATTTTCTTTTTTGAAACTTTTTTACTTGTGATTTTCCCCCTCGTGTACCCCCTAGTCTCTGAAATTTATCAGCTCACCCTGTCCCCCCTTTTCTTTCATTTTTTATTTATTTTTTTTTTTCTCTGTTGTTTTTCAGTGCATGCCCCCCCCTTTACTCCCTGAAGCCCACGTATAAAGACATGTGTGTGTGTGTGTGGTGTGTGGTACTCCCCTTTTGTACCCACCTTTTTGGGGTTGCAGGGGTCGAGTCACAACTAAGGGCCCCCCGCCCTTCAGGGTCTCTTTGGTCACTCTTCTTCTCCATGCGCTTTTTTTTAACCTTTTAAAAGCTACGTAAGGATCCTGCTCCACTACATCATTTCCCCGACTATTCCACCCCGACAACTCGTGATGATGAAATACTTCGTAATGCCCCTGGGTTCACGGGTTTTTCAACTTCCAACGGGACCCCTTGTTCTGTTCCCATCTGCAACATCCTCTCTCTGTCCACCTTGTCAAACCCCTTCACGTCCTCACACAACCTTGGTTACAGAAAATATTTATTCTGATACAAAAAATTTACATTTTTGGCAAAAACTGTTTTGAGTGAGAATTTAAAAAAAAAATTTGTTTTTAGAACACGGGTTTTTAAAACAAAAAATAAATTACCCATAGCTTTGCTAGAAAGATTTCATGAAAATTTAAACCTAATTAAATTCACAAAACGATATTTTTCAGTCCCTTCAGAAAACTTTTAGTTTTTGTTAAAATTTATTCTCGCCTTTGAAACAAGTGTATGACCGTTTTCAGATCTTTAAAAGTTTCATTTTTCCTCACACTGACCACGAAGCACACTTATTTTCACCACTACAAAAATCCCCTGGCCTCGGAAAAGAGGAACGCCCGGGCCCTAGACCGTTTTTATGGTCTATTCCAACAGGTAAAAAACCCCCCACGTAACAGGGCGAAGATAGGCTTCCCAAAAACCTTTTCCCTTTTTCTACCCCTTTCCCTTTTGGCATCCCGGAAAATCCAACCCGCTCAAAGGCAAAGCCACATTCATACGAAGTGCAAACATTTCGCTGAGCAAAGGGGGGATTGGAAGGGTCTTTGATGGGACTGCTGGGTCATGGGGCTGCACTTTTTACATATCGGGTTTTCTTAAGATCAACAAGAGTATTTTCCCCCCAACGGCTTCTTCTGCATCTTCATTTGGGGCATTCATGGGTGGCAAGTAGGTAATTTGGGTATGGGGATATGAAGGACAGTCCAGTGTGGAAGAATAAGCCCAAGCGCACTTTCCGTATTAATTTTTTTTTGATTATTATTTTTATGGATTTTAATAGTATAATTTGGGAATTGTTAAAAAAAATTAAAAATTATCTTTTAAAGTTTTCCGTGTCAGAATATTTAAAAAATTTTTAAACCCTGTTATCTGAACTTCCCCTTTATAAATTTTTCCGATGGAATATATGGGAAATTTTGGTGAACGTCATGTGATGTCCAAATTTTTTTTTTGAAGTATGTTACTTTATACAGATGACCATGAACTGTGGTAATAGAAAAAGCTTCAAGGCAGGATAAAGTAACTGCTGCTATCCCCTGGGTGCCGCAAGTCTTAGGGCGTTTGGGCCCTTTACGTCCCCTGATGTTCCCCAGTTCATTTTTCAGAATTTCATTGGGAGGGTCCCTGACAAAGAATGATTTGAAAATTTGCTCACCTCCCCTTCCATTAATTTTTGGTATGCTTTCCCAAATTCATACTTTCTAGATAAAGAGTAGCACACAAAATTTTAAAAAATTTGTGCTACAAATGCTCGTTTCGTTTTCTTCAATTACTCACCTTTTGGCAATTTCCTACACTTGGGATTTTATTTGGTTAAACACCCAGTCTTTACGTGAGAAGATTAGTTTTCTCGTGTGATGAGATTTTTCCCAAATTGTAGTTTTTATGTGAAAACTTACTTGGTAAACGTGTTGAATCTTTGGTTTTAAAATTACTGTTATAGGGGTTTTAACTTTTTACGCAGCCCTTTTAATTCACGAAAATGTTAGTGCTTGGGTTTGGGAATTTTCTGACGCTTGTTACAACAAAAATTTATCCAGAATAAAAATTTTTTTGTAAAAAAATTTTATATAATTACCTCCTGATCTGAGAACTATAATGGTTATTGATTTTCTTTTTATACTCGGGACTGAAGTTGGTCTCTTTTTTGTTATGGGCACTACAAACACAAATGAAGCAAAATACCCGTTCATTAGACTGTTGATATACACTAAAAATGGGGGGGGGGGCCCAGATCCAGGAGTAAGCTCATCTTTCTGTTTAAAAGTATATACTTTTCAGGATAACATCTAATTTAATTTTCCATTGGGTAACAAATCTCATGCGAACAAAAATTCGTTTTTTAAATTGACAAGTGAAACCCTTTTGGGGTACTTTATTGAGGAAACGTTTTGCCAACCCGTGGTTCCATTTCCCAAAAAAAGGATAAAAATTTAAAAACAAAAGAATGAGGTAATCATCCCTCAAACCTTTAGTCGAAAGTGGTCAGTCCCCATCGACTCAAGATTGATGGAAAGGCACATCGATCAAGGTTGAGGACTGATTACCTCATTTCCTCCTGTTTTCCAAATTTTTTCCTTTTAGGACGATAAACACTGTGTGGGGAAACTTTCCCCAAAAAGATACCCAAGAGTTGCACAGTGTCTAATTTAACAACGTTCGGTTCTTTGAGCCATTCATCACAATGAAATTTTTTGTTTAGATTTGGTGACCAGTGATCTATCTTTGGGTTCACATTTTCAAAAATGGTAATGTGGAACCCCATTGGCCCCAAATGGTAAAAGTTAAAAAAAAATTCCACTAAATAGTGCTGAAGGGCTTGTTCCCTTGGAACCCCAGTATGAGAAGGAATTAAAAAAGGTCTATTTGCAGAAAAAGGCATATAAATTGTTTCCACTAAGAAGACAATTCTACGAGAACTAAAACTAGCTTAGAAATTGGATTTAAAACAAGAATTTTTGAAGAAGCCGAACATCCTCCCCATCTATTACACTCTTTTGATAGTAAATCTGTGGGCAGTGGGGTTAATAGATCAGTAGTATTTTGGGGACCTTTGGGTGACAATTTCTTTGAGGGAATTATTCCAGGAAACCCATAAAACTACCATCATTGGTGCCACAAACGGCCATGCTACTTGCTCTTTTTGGAGCATTGACAGCATAGAAAGTTTTTCAGCGAGTATTTCGCCTGCTCCTCTACGTGAATGACCACAGGACCCTAGAACGGAAGTAACCGATTCCCCCCTACGCTCACCATGACGACCTTTTAAAAAATCTATCCCACTATTGAATTTGTCGAAAAAAGATGTGGATTTGCTTAAATACTCTTAGGTGGACATCTGGGGTGAAAAAGTGGAAACGGTGGGAAAAAAATTTTTCATGGCACAAGATAAAGAGCGGGAACCCTTTAGGTTGAAATGCCAATTTATCATTGACTGGGAACCAAAAGCTTTTTAAAAATGGGTTCCTTCTGTCCATTTTTTGCTTGATGGGGGAACTATTTCCCCACCCCTTACGGTCGTGTTGGCCCACTTCCCAAGAATGAATCTTGGTAACCAGTATTTGTTGACGATTATAGACTGCTCAACCTGCTGTCCTCAAGCCACCCCTAAGAAAAAAAACTCTCATTCCATTCCCTGGGCACTGGCACATTTAGTAAGTTGAACTTCCAATGGGAAATTCAGTCGATCAAGAATCTAATTTTAGGGCTAAGCCTTTTAAAAGGAGGCATTGTTACACTAGGAGTTAAATTCTCTGCTGGTTATAATCTTCATTCTAAAAATTTTGTTGGAACGTTTTTTATCAAACATTGAATTCTATGATTCTAGCTTTTCGCACTGAATATTCGAAAGACTGGTATGAAGGGTTTCCCTTATTGCTGTTCGCTTTAGAGAAAACTTATAAAAAATAGAAACAAGGACAATGGTCCATTGACCGTTTGGAAGGAGATCTAGCGGGGCAAACAGACTGCTTCAGTTAGTATCACTCAGGTTTGATAAAAACAGTAGCTTGGGACTCCTCTTGAATAGCAGCCAAGAATTTAGCAAGTGCACAAATGAAAATGAAAGATCTATATGACAAAAAACGCTGTTCCTAGACCCTTTAAGCACAAAGGTGCGTACATGGATATGTTCCAGAAGCTCGATTCTGGAGCCCAAATTAGAAGTTGTGTTTCCCCTTTCCCAATGCTTTAAGTTTATTTTTACTGAAGATCGGGATATTACTAGGGGAATAGAGGTACGTCTAGTGAACTCTTATGCTTCAGTCTCAAAAGAATTTTTTAGAAAAAAACAGTCTGTTGAAAAAGCTGCTGTCATTAAATCTCTGCTCCTAGAGTTCACATATATCTTCTGAGATGTTCTTCAGAGCTGTACAGTGGAGGAAGACGATGTTAATGCTCAGGGTGCTGCCATAATTTGGTAAGCTCTTTTCAGAATGTAGAGCTTACAGGGAAAATTCTTCAAGATGAATTTTTTTTTGTTGGAATATATATGTTTGAAAATACAAAGTCCCTGCACCTACAAAGTATTAAGGTACCTAAACCTGAAGATAAATTGGTAATACTGCCTTTTGGTTACCTCTCTACATTGAACAGATCTAGATCGAGTCCAAGAACCACTGACTTTAGATATCTGGTCTTGGATTGTGCACTCTATTAAGTACCCTTTATACTTTAAGCTCGAGAAGTTACTGTTTTCACTGTACATAATGGTCTCTACAACTACTTTTCGACGCAATTCTGGATGAGGTATGCATCTGTCTCATTCTAAAGAATAATGCACCACTGAATAGAAGATTTAGAAAGGGTAGAATAAATAAAAAAATACTTGGTAGGTTTGACAGCGACTGGAAACTACTACTTTATCTGAGAGAACTGATAAAAAAAATGGTTAAATATAAACTTAGGGAAAAATGTAGCAAAGTGCTAATTTGCACAGCCCCAGAATCACATTTTTAGGCTTTGCAGTATTCTAAGGTCATATAACGCCTGTTGATACAAAATGAAGGCCATAGTTCAGCTCTCATTTTCTTGGGTTTGATAAGGAGCGTAGTGCGCCCTTTATGGCAGGTTATTATAGGACGTTTACAATAATTATTGTGAAGTTGCTACTCGCATCGAGAGCTTACTTGTAGAAAGGAACAATTTTAATTGTTAGAAACCTCCACACTTGCGTTTTAGTGTCTTAAAACGTTACTCATCTCGGCTTTTATGTTGCAGAGTCCAAATTTCACTCTGTCGTGCGGTAAATACGACTGCTTATGCCATTGTAACTGTCCTCTAACAGAAGAAACAGTAACGCCCTCCACCCCAAACATTCTATTTTAACAACAGATGAAAATACAGCAAAAAGAACCATGCTGCTAGAAAAGGAAGAATTAGCTCTGAGTGTATTTTGAAGCACTTGAGGAATATCTGGGCACATCCCATAGTTAATGACATTGTCAGTGACTATAACTCACTGATTTTTATTAATACTAAGAAGTATAGGAATACTAGAATAAAAGTGGTTAGCTACATATTTGGTGCCCTTCATATCTGCATAATGGGTCACTTAAATGGGGTTGGCAAGCATTTTCTGTCTGCCTTAAAACTGTTTAAAGAAATATACACGGACCAACGTACTTTTCCTTGCTAGTAGAGGCAGATAAAATTTGACCATAATTTAATTTTCATTGGTGGTGTTAGGCACATGTTCTCCCTTGTCACTTTCTGGTCGTGTTTAGAGAAGTGACTATGACAGCTAGTAACAAGTAGTATATCTGTTTAGGTATAGTTGCACATGGGTACAGTTACACATGTTTATGTAACTCCAACTTTCATAAATAGTACCAGTCAGTGGTCACTTTACTGGGTACACCCTTCTACCACAGCCTGAATTCTTCATGACATGGATTCAACAAGGTACTGGAAATATTCCTTAGAAATTCTGGTCCATGATGACATGATAGCATCAGGTAGTTGCTACAGTATTGCCAGACGCGCAATCTTGCTGCAAATTTCCCATTCCACCACATTCCAAAGGCTTACGTGAAAATTTGATTCTACCATCTGCATGCCACAGCAGAAATGGTGATTAGTCAGACCAGGCGATGCTTTTCCAATCTTCAACTGTCTAAATTTTGGCGAGACTGTAGTCACTGTAGCCCAGTGTCATTTAGGGCTTTGACAAGTACTTGCCTCGTATGGGTGAGAAGACCTGCTGCAGTTTCCCTCCATTCTTATGTTTTTAAATGGACAAACATGGAACCCTATGGTCTTCTGCCCATCCATTTCAAGGTTCAATGTGTTGTGCATACCAGAGGTGTACACGTGCTTTTTAAGTTACTATCGCCTTCCTGTCAATTCGAGTCAGTCTAGTCACTATACTCTGAGTTCTCTCATTACTAAGGAATTTTTGTCCACAAACACTGCCCCTCAATGGATGTTTTGTGTTTTTCATACCATTCTTTTTTACACACGACAAATTCAAAACCCTACGTAGAGAGGAAAAGTAATGTGAAGGGCCTGGGAGTGATAATGTTAGAGGATCTCGCCTTCAAAGACCACAACAATGTATCTACCCTCATCCGTTAGGAAAATGATAGGATGGATAATGAAATGTCAAAACTAGGGACGCCAAGCCCATGATGATTCTCTTCAAATCGTTTGTGCTCTCTAGGCTGGAATACTGCGTACACTAACGGCCCTCTTCAAGGCTGGCGACATTGCAGACCTGGAGAGTGTACAAATAACTTTCACGGCACACATAAGTACGATAAGGCACCTAAACTACTGGGAACGGTTGGAGGTCCTTGATCTGTATTCCCTCAAACGCAGGCGAGAGAGATACATGATAATACTACACTTGGGAAAGGGCCTGGAGGGATTGTTTTCCAAACCTGACACGAAAATCACTCCCTATGAAAGCAAAAGACTCGGCAGGAGATGCAACATTCCCCCGATGAAAAGCAGGGGCGCCACGAGTACACTGAGAGACAACACAATAAGTGTAAGGGGCCCAAGACTGTTCCCAATTACCTCCTAGCATACATAAGGGGATTACCAATAGACCCTGACTGTCTTCAAAAGGCACTGGACAGGCACCTAAGTCAGTACCTGACCAACCGGGCTGTGATTCGTACGTCAGCTTGCGTGCGGCCAGCAGTAACAGCCTGGTTGATCAGACCCCGTCCACCATGAGGCCTGGTCTCAGACCGGGCCGCGTGGGCGTTGACCCCCCGAAACCCTCTCCCGGTAAACTCCAGGGAAGGTAAACACAGAGACTTGTGTGGAAATTAAAAGAGATCAGCTGTTTCTGAGACATTCAAACCGCCCTGATGTTTGGTCTGGGCAACAAAACCCAATACCAATTTGCATCCTTTTTGGGATTGAGGGGATGCCCCATGATTGGCTGATTAGATA
>NW_026476081.1:0-10617 GCF_026875155.1 Cherax quadricarinatus
CAGCTTTATCGGTTAGGACTTGGTTACTTGGTCCCACTTTATGTTTTTGCTTTTGGGAAGTTGAATTTGGTGAATGCCCCCTCGTGACTAATCTCATTATGTCGGTCTGGGGCTCCGCGCATACATGACTGAACCTCAATTATGTTGTGATCTGAGTATATTGTTTTTGATATGGTGATATTTATCAGATCATCATTGTTAGTGAAGATGAGGTCTAGTGTATTCTCCAGTCTAGTAGGCTCTATTATTTGCTGGTTTAAATTGAATTTTGTGCAGAGATTTAAAAGCTCGCGTGAGTGTGAGTTTTCATCAGAGCTGCCTCCTGGTGTTATTACTGCAACAATATTATTTGCTATATTCCTCCATTTTAGGTGTCTTAAGTTGAAATCCCCCAGGAGCAAGATGTTGGGTGCAGGAGCTGGAAGGTTTTCCAGACAGTGGTCAATTTTTAACAGCTGTTCCTGGAATTGCTGGGATGTTGCATCCGGAGGCTTGTAGACTATCACAATGACTAGGTTTTGGTTCTCGACCTTTACTGCTAAAACTTCCACTACATCATTTGACGCATTTAGCAGTTCTGTGCAAACAAGTGACTCTGCAATGTACAATGTGTCTGGAATTTGTGGCTACTGTCAAGGTGAACTGATGAAAGTTTTTCTTTTTCTTCTCCCGAGAAAGAGGATGATTGCTCTAACTCCTAGAATCAAGAACCCGACCAGTGCTCAGGAAGAATAAATTGTGACAATATCTTCTAGAGTGCCGGTGCATTTCAATACACTATACACGAGTTATATTTTATAAATGAACCATTACTTTAACAGTGTATATTTCCCAAAAGAAATATTACTGTAGATAACTTACTTAAGTTTTGTTCTGATTTTTAACCTGGAGGATTAGACACAGGATAACCCAAGAAAGTCAGTACGTCATCCAAGTCTTATCTCCAGTGGGGTCCTTTAATTTTGTCCCCCATGATGCGACCCACACCAGTCGATTAACACCCAGGTACCTACTTACTGCTAGGTTAATTATTATTATAAAAACTGAGCGCTAAATCCACCAGGGTTATACAGCGCTGACTGCTAGGTTAACAGGGTCAGTAGGTGTAAGGAAACATGCCCGAAGTTTCTACCCGAGCCGGAGATTTAACCACGAACACTAAAGTGCGTGAGGCGAGTGATCTGCCAACCGATGGCAGTGATAAGATGTGCGAATGACACAAGAGAAAACACACCACAAGTCCATACCAGGTAGCTGGAAAGATTTCCACAGAAAACCTGAACAATCATTATTCAAAAAAGGGAAGGATAAGCGATCCTTGGATCAAGAGCCCCTCACCGACTCAAAGCAATTCCCTTGAGGAGCCTAATGAAAGAAATTAGAATCCACAAACTTTCGAACGTAGATGAGCAGAAAGCCCTTGATGAGAGATATCTACCCTGGGAGGGGAAGCAACATGAACAGTATATATCGAGTCCCCGTGAACTGAAGCTGGAAACGCCTTCGTGTGAAGTCAAGATATTATTATATAAATTTACAAATGAATGTAAAAAAAAATAACAGTTGGATTGATTGATATCAATGAGGATAGCAATAGCCCATACCATTACATTATGTAGGAGGCAATGTATTCCTTCATACAGTAGATACCTAGAATGAAAGAGGAAATGAGAGTCCTAAGCAACCATTTTGGATACATGGGGGTTCTCGAAGGTCAGTTGGGCTTTTTCGCCTGAATTTGTAATTAGGAACCCATGTTAATGTCCCCTGCTGAAGAATTGAATACAGAAATTTGCAGGACCTCAAGAATTACGTGTGGATGGTGGATATGGGATATCAACATCACTCACAGAAAGTAAACTATTATCCTTGCATTTAGATCTCTAGCTGCCAGTTTGTAGGGTCTAGGGTGTTAGGCAGGTGTTTTGTAATGTGATCCATCTACAGTAATTAAATCTAATGTTTAGTATGAATTTCATTAGTATAACCCAGCAAGCCTAGTTTTTATATACATCCACAACTTTTAATTTATCAAGTAGCTGGTTTTTATAATATAATTATATAATTTCAATGTCAGGGGGTCCCCCTAGCTTTTTGTGAATGTAAGAAGGTGGGCGTCAAAAGGAGTTACAGTTCCACTCGACATACTGTGACTAAGTCCCACTTACCCTCACTCAGATTATTGCAGATAATTCAGGTCAGGCCCTGTAAGGCTCCTGCAGGTAATTTGCTCACAATAATAATAATAATAATAATCTTCACACTTATAGCTAGATGTTACACCATAAGCACTAGTTCTAAGCATTCGATTATATTTAGAGGGAAGGGCTAAGCTTTACAAGGGTTGAGAATTATTAGGATTAAAACCTATCATCGTAAGAGTCCAAGACCATAATCCATCGTGAACCTAACTAATCCTACTAAATATGTTTTGTTTAAGAGACTTCTCATTGTATAATTCTACTGAATAGTTTTCTAGGTTTAAAGTATTTCATCATGGTGGAATGTTAAACCTGTAGGGTGTCATATAGCGTTTGAGTAAGGCACTGAGGCTTGATATAAGGAAACGGAGGACAGGTCCCAACCCTGCAAATCAATTCAGGCCTATTTAATTGGAACATCACCTCATCTTAAAAATTAACCAATATAAACACTATAACTTTATCACCTACCAGTAACTCAGAAATTCTATAATTTACGGCTGCTCAGTAATGCCATTAATTTCAATTATATAAAACTGATGTCAATCTCATTATTGCAAATTGTGCTAAAATTGTAATGCGTAATGGTTTTATATACTTCATCCCAACTATAAATTTTAATTACAAAACAACGTATAAATAAAATCTACCACTCATTATATGTCTAGCATTAGTAGCCTGTAAGCATTAGTTTAGTCTGCCCGAAACTCGCCGGCATGCTAGTATATTTCTTGTACCCATCAACTGCGTTATATGTATAACTACAATTGTACTTATGCAAAGAAATAAAATATTTGATTTGATTTAATCAAGTCCCTTCACCCGCATTATTACCTCCCATCCCTTGACGGTCTGTGTTGACTAATTGGCAAGATTAGTATATAATTGCTTGCAAATAAATAAATATATGCAGAACAACCACTGTGAAAAAAAAATAGTGAACTTCCAAAGCATTTCCACGATTTCTCACATTATCAAAGAACTTTGATTATTGAAAATCACGAAGCGCTTGGAAGCTATTTATTTCATAATTGGTTGCTTTGGCATATGTGATATCACCTGTTAGTATTATATAAGGCGTGCCGAAATAGGCAGAACTTGCGATCTTGCTAAATAGCAACGCATCATCATGCCATATAGGACAAGCAAAATTTGTGTATTCAATAATTTCGCCAAATCATTCTGAACCTAACGAAAAAAATATATTTTCACTGTGTTTGTTTAGTATTAAATTACTGTAAACAAATCTAAAATATATTTAGTTGGTTTAGGCTAAAATAAATTTTCTTTTTATAATAAGGTTAGGGAAGTTTTCAAATATTTTTGGGGCAAAATTATAAATTTTACATTTCATTTTAATGAAAAAAAATATATCTTTAAACGTAAAAGAAAATTTTTTGAAAGGACTTAATTTTTTAAATGGGCTTGCTAAGACCATTTTACATATTCGGCACGACATAATATATATAAAATTTTATAAAAATTATATAATATGTCGTGCCGAATATTAAAACGGTCAATTACAGGAAATCATTTAAAATTAAGTCTTTTTAAAACTTTCTTTTATACGTTTAAAGAATATTTTTATTCAATTAATTGATAATGTAAAAAATTTTTATACATTGTACCAGAAGAATCTTAGAAAACTTACCTAACTTATTATAACAACAACAATTTATTTATAGCCAACCTAACGAAATATATTTTAGATTTTGTTTACAATAATTTAATACTAAACAACACAGTGAAATAATATTTTTCGTTAGGTTCAGAATGAGTTTGGCGAAATTATTGCATACCACAAATTATCCACTTGTTCTATATGGCAAGATGACGTTGCTATTTAAGCCAAGATCGCGAGTTCTGCCTAGTTCGGCACTACTATATATATATATAATATATATATATATATAGTATATATATATATATATATATATATATATATATATATATATATATATATTGTGAATTTACATGCGAGTAAATTACCTACATGAGGTTTTCCGGGGGTAATTACCTGAAATATTACGTACAAGTAATGGGGTGAGATTAAAGGAAATTTAGTCACAGTAGGACGCGGGTACCACCAAACTGTAACTTCCTCGATTCCCCACTTCACCACTTTCACCGAAAAGCTAGACCTGACATTAAATTAATAATTACAATTTTTTTTTGGAACCGCAGCTAATAAAGCAAAAAAATATTGTGGACTGTATATGATTAGTCTTGCTGGTAAACACAAAAAGAAATTCATGTTACCACTTACCATTTAATTACTGTAGATGGAACACACCACAACACCTGCATGACACCTAGACCCTACAACTGGACAGCAGAGGACTAATGTGCACTTCCCTTGAGTGATGGTCGTATTCTTTATCTTCTGCTCCCCTCAAGGGAGGTTCCTTGACGTTGGTGAGGGCTCTTGATCTAGGGAATTGAATCTGTGTTCCGTTTCCCCGACCCCCTGAATGAACCTGAATACCTTCCACCCCCCACAGCTATGTATAATCCTACGGGTTTAGCGCATCCCCAGTGATTATAATTTTTTTAAATTATTTCCCCTTTTTCCTGCCCTTCCCACACAATTTTTCAGTTCCCGCAAATTCCCTGTCCCCAATTCTTCACAGGGGACATTTAACACTGGTTCCTTTTAACAAATTCAAGCCGAAAAACCCCAATTTAGCCAAGATGATGCTGGATTATTTTGCTGTATTTTTCCACACAGCCAGTGGCCCACAAATCACAAATGGTGTCCCCCATTACTTCCCCGCTGTTTCTGCCTTCCCCTCACTCGAAATTTCTCGAAGGGTCAAATCAGCTTCATATATTATTATCAGATTTACATCTGATGAAATTTAGGGAAATCAAAATTTTCCACCACAATAAATATATATATTAATATATATATATATATATATATATCTATATTATATATATATATATTATAATATATATATATATATATATAGATAGTATATATAAATATATATATAAATATATAAATATATATATAAAAATATATTATAATACATTTGAAAAATTATATTGGTATCAGATAAAATTTAGAAAAGAGCGCCCAGGGTAGTGAAACCCGACCGACACACAGGTCGACCACGTCAAACTAGTTTGTTGTCTCCTCTGTACTACACACAGTCGTTGTTCTGAAAGTTTGTGGTCCGATGAAGATATTGTTTTTGTTAGGTTTAATCTAAGTAAAGGCTGCCGACAACACTGAATAATAATATGAGGAGCGCTAAACCCGTAGAAATTAACACAGCGCATGAAGGGGGGGGGTGGAAGGTATTTAGGCCCAATTCAGGGAACCTGGAGCAAAGATTCCCAATTCCCTAGAATCAAGAGCCCCTTAACCAGCGTCAAAGAACCTTTCCCTTAAGGGCGACAAACACAAGAAAACTCACACCTTGGGGAAAAAATAGCTTCGAATTAGGCAAATAAAAATGTTTTACTAATAAGTTTTTGTTTTTTCAGATTCTTTTCTTCACTAAACAACATAATGATAACACTATTATTAATTACTCGAAAACAAGCGCCAAACCCGCAATGAGTCACAGCGCACAATATGTATAAAGCCTTCAACTATATTACCTAAACATCAAACAAGTTCTAGGATCAAGAGCCCATTGGAGATAACAACAATTTTCTGGGTCTTCCTTGAGCGGTACAAGAGGGATTATATAACGGTATGATGGGACCTCAGCCTGCGGAAATTTAAGAAATTTAGAAGTTTTGCCGATCATTCTTGAGCATCTCCTCAGTAGTAATGTCAGGTTCCAGCAACCATATGGTCGAACCCCAACTTCCTTTTATTAACGTGTAGCGTTGTAGCTCTTGTTTCTTCTGTTTATAATCCTCCTAAAAACACTTTCAGCTTATTTTGCCATACTTATATAACGTACACAGATAATCTCCAAGTCATGAATCATCTCTTTGACCACTGGTTCACTTAAATAATTATTATAATCATAAATAAGCGCTAAAACCGTCAAGGGTCATACAACATCTGAAATGAAAAACTGTTTTTTACTTCCAACAGACAAATAAATGTGTTGGTTTAGTCAACAGAAGTCCTGAAATACCTCGAAGAGGAAAAATATCTTAAATGTGTTTAATTGAATAGAATTTATCAAAGAAACTGGTCCCTTAAGGCGGAGAAAATGGATATTAACACTGGACGCGTGTTGTTGTTCCGTGAGGACGCTCGCTAATACTGCCACTTATGGCTTCAAGTTCCTTTTTAATTAGGTTAAAGTACAGCAAGTTTGAGTTAGACAAAGTTTTTGCTTTAAACCATAATGTGGCGGCTACCCCTGATTTATATGACCTTATGCAGCTTAAGTGCTAAAATTCTTTTCAATTACTTATTTCCTACAATGGCACGCGCGCGCGCGCACACACACACACACACACACACACACACACAACCACACACACACACACACACACAACACACACCACACACACACACACACACAGTGTCATGTCACTGACATGTATAGTATGCAACATCATGGAGAAGATTATCAGAGAAGAGTGGTGGAACACCTAGACAGGAACGATCTCATCACAGCAGCCAACATGGTTTCAGGGACGGGAAATCCTGTGTCACAAACCTACTGGAGTTCTAGCCATGGTGACCGCAGTACGACAAGAGAGAGAGGGGTGGGTGGATTGCATTTTCTTGAACTGTAAAAGCGTTTGACACAGTTCCACACAAGAATTGGTGCAAAAACTGAGACCAAGCAGGGATAACAGGGAGGCAAACTACAAATGGATCAGGGAAAACTTGTCAGGAAGACATCAGCGAGTCATGGTACGTGCGAGGGTGTCAGAGTGGGCACCTGTGACCAGCGGGGTCCCGCAGGGGTCATTCCTAGGACCAGTGCTGTTTCTGGTAATTTTGAACGACATGACGGAAGGAAATAGACTCTGAGGTGTCCCTGTTTGCAGATGACGTTGGAAGTTTGTGAAAAGAATTCACCTCGATCGAAGGACCAGGCATAACTATCAAAGGGTGGCCTCGGTGCTGGTGCTAAAACTCCCGCTCACGAACACGAGGGCCCGGGTTCGATTCCGGCGGTTGAAATTCCGACACGTATTCTTACACCTGTTGTCCGGTTCACCTAGCAGCAAATAGTACCTGGTGTTTAGTCGACTGGTGTGGGTCGCCTCCTGGGGACAAGTATTAAGGACCCCAATGGAATAAGTTAGACAGTCCTCGAGACGCACTGACTTTCTTGGGTTTCCTGGGTGGCTTAACCCCCGGGGTTAAAAATCCGAACGAAAATCTTATCTATCTTATCTTATATGGACAGGCTGTGCGACCTGGTCAGCAATTGGCTTCCGGAGTTCAATCTCACCAAGTGCAAAGTCATGAAGATTGGGGATGGGCAAAGAAGACCGCAGAACGGAAGTACAGCTAGGGGCCAGAGACTACAAACCCACTCAAGGAAAAAGATCATGGGGTGGAGTATTAACACCATGCACAATCTCCTGAAGCGCACATCAACCAAATAAATGCTGCATGCATATGGGCGCCTGGGCAAACCTCAGAACAGCATTCCGACATCTTAATAAGGAATCATTCAGGACCCTGTACACCTTGTACGTTAGGCCCATATTGGAGATATGCGGCACCAGTTTGAACCCACACCTATCGCAAGCAAGTGAAGAAACTAGAGAAAGAGCAAAGGTTTTGCAACAAGACTAGTCCCCAATGAGCTAAGAGGTAGTCCTACGAAGGAGAGGTTAAGGAATCAACACTGACGACACTGGAGGACAGGATCGATAGGGGTGACATGATAACGACATACAAAATAAATGAGAGGAATTGACAAGGGGAACAAAGACAGATGTTCCACGATTGGACACAGTAACAAGGGGGGGGACACAGTTAAAGCTGAAGATGCAGATGAATCACAGGGATGTTAGGAAGTATTTCTTCAGCTCTCTGATAAGAGTATTCATGTAAGTTTTTTTGGGGGGGGGGGGAAAAAAAAAAAAAAAAAATAGTTTGGGAAGCGATGTGTGGAGGCAGGATCCATAAACATAGCTTTAACAGAGGTATGATAAAGCTCACGGCTCAGGGAGAGGACCTGTGCGATCAGTGAAGAGGGGGGGGCCGGAGCTGGGGACTCGCCCCCCCGCAACTCAACTGGGTAGTACACACACACCCACAATTAAAATTTTATATATATATATATTATATATATATATATATTTTTAATTAAAATTTATATATTATAAAATTTATTTATACTTTAGGAAAAAAAAAATTAAGAACCCTCAAGTAACTTAAAAACAAAATCACGTATCCACGTTTGTTTTCAGCAACTAGAGAAGCATTGGGTTTTCTATGTTAAATCTGCCATAATTTAAAAGGTACCTTAGTTATATTAACCTGCCCAAGATGCCCCCTTTAAAACACCTCACTAAACCGGGTCCCTATTACTGCTAAGGTTCTTGTTATTGTATTATTATATTAAGGAGGGCGCTAAACTTTAGGGGTCACACGAGCCGGGAAGGGAAAATCAGTTTCGTCAAAGAAGGAGAGTATGGTCCAGTTCCTTGGATAAAGAGTCCTTCCCTAGCATCAAACCCCTATTTATACCGTGAGTCGCCCCTTCACAAAAATCAAAAGGGAACAAGACCAAAAACGCGAGAGAGAGAAAAAACTTAGATCATTGAGCTACACTTCACAAAAACTATAAAAAAATCTTCCAGACTAGAATCCAGTTTTAATTGAAAATAAAAAAAGGGTTTTTATTATTATTAAGTATGTTTAGAAAGGTTCATACAGCGCTGAAATAAAGGGAAAACTCGCCATGATGCAAGAAACAGAGACGTTAAAAACAACGGTTTATTATATTCACGAAGCACTAAGAAAAAAAGGAAAGCGGGTAAATGAGAGTGGGCCCAAAAGCTAAAGAGGCAGTCTTTTTTTTTTACAAGAAAGTGGGTGCCAGGAGCGCACAGTCCTTCCCTGTGCCATTTCGTTTTTTTATATTCAAGGGAAGCTCTTCCCGTAAAGTTTAAAAAGTTATGTTTTGGATCAGGGGGCCATTTGAAAAGTTTACCATTTCAGGAGGGGGCTTTTACTGTAGGGATCATGCAACTAGTTAGAAATGGGAGGAAATCGGTTTTCTGTTCAAGGAAAGGATGATAGGTAAAATTCCCCGGATCAAGATCCCCATTGAAAGAGTGTAAATAAAAATTTGCCCCTTTGGGTGTTACGCGAGCTTTCACTTTAAACATCGGCTATATAACCCAAAACGAACAACCCAAACCACGTTCTTCTCACTTTTTTAAGGTCAAATGGTGGCCTTTAAGCGTGAAGTTGAATTTTTTTTTCATCGTCGAAAAAAAAAATTAAGCGTGATACTTGTGAAAAAAGTAAAGGTGCTAGAATTATGGCAAGGTGCTGCAGTAAATGCTTGATCAGAGACTAACGAGGGGGGGAGAAATAATAGAGGGGAGTTATAAGGGCGGGGAGAAGTGCTAAAAAAATATAAACAGTTTTTAAAAATCTGTTGGTCAAAAAAACAAAATGGGGGTAATGTTCAGTAACAAGGAAAACCCCAGTCTGATCCCCGGTGATAATAAACTACTTTTTGTACCCCTGTTGATATGTTAGGGGAGCAGTAGCAAGCATAAAAATATTTAGGAACTGTGATTGGCACAGAATTAAGGATAATTGTGAAGCACAAAGCCCTAAACACAACCGCCCGGGGACTAAGGGAATCAGATTTGATCCGAGGAGAGGGAGAATAACGAAACTTTGGGGGACCCAAAAGGTTTGGGGCCTGGGGGGCTAAAGCTCCCCTTTACACACGGAGGGGGCCGGGTTCGATTCCCGGCGGGTGGAACATTCGACCGTTTCCTTACACCTGTTGCCTGTTCACCCCAGCGAAATAGGGACCTGGGGTTATCGATTGGTGTGGGTCGCATCCTGGGGGACAAGATTAAGGGCCCCAAAGGAAATAAATTAGACAGTCCTCGATTTACGCACTGACTTTTTGGGGTTTTTCCTGGGTGGTAACCCTCCCGGGTTAAAAAAACGAACGAAAACTTATCTTTTTATTAAAATAAAAGCCTCCTCGCCCTTCCCTTTAAACCCTTTACCCCGCCATAGTGCAGCGTTATGGTTTTAAAATAAATATAAGGGGCCCGGGTTAATTACGTTGGTTTTTACATTAAAAGGGGCACGAGAGTGCAAACCCCCAAATTATAGTCTTGGAAATTGTAAATAACCCGGTTCTGTCCAAGGAAAGGGAAAATCGGAGTCAAATTTATGATCAGGAGCCCCTACAATTACAATACAACCCTCTACGAAAATTTTTAATTGACATTGTGAACTCTTGGGGATCTTATTTAGGAAATTTTCCCCCCAGTGGCT
>NW_026476082.1:0-5000 GCF_026875155.1 Cherax quadricarinatus
CCGAAATATACCGCCAAAAACCTCTTATTTTTCTCTCTCCATAGGGGTTATTATTATTCATATATACATACACACAAACACACAACACACACACACCACACAACACACACACACACACACACACCACAACCCCACACTTTAATAATATAACATATATAATATATATAATAATATATATTATATAATAAAATATTTTATACATTATAATATAAAAATTTTTAAAATATATATAATATATAAATTAAATATTTTATATATTTAATATTATATATATATATATATATATATATTAATATACCGTACATGCCCCCTTTCATATCAAAACTGTATCTCTTAAATTTTCTGTACCATTTTATGAAATAAAATATTCTTTTGGTAAAAAAAAAATACGAAAGAGGGGGTGATAGGAAAGGGGAATATTAAAAGGGGCTTCGGAAGAAATCCAAATATTCTTCCTTGAACCCTTTTTTATCCACTTCCATATATATAAAATAAATTTATATTATATATTATATTATAAATATATATATTTATATATATATATATATATATAAATTTAAAATTATATATAATACTATATATATATATTTGTTATTTGTTTTGTCGAATGGGTAAAACTTGCGATTTTGGTTTAAATTGGGAAAATGTCATCTGCGAATAAGGTAAGCGTAAATTTTATTATGAAATAATTTTGCAAATGCATTCGGGCCCTATTAAAAAAATATTTTTCATTGTTTATTTTTAAAAATTTTTGAAAAATTTTTTTAAAAATAATTTATTTGGTTTTAGCGAAAATTAAATTGCGCAGTTTTAAAGGTTTGATAAATTTCTAAAGTTTTTTTGGGAAAAAAATTATTATTTTTTTCATTAACATATATGAAAAAATATATCTTTAATTAAACGTATCAGAGAAAAATTTTAGAAAGGACTTTTTTTTAAATGAGCTCTTGCTAAATTGACCTTTTTACGTATTTGGCCCCAACACACAACACACACAACCCCAAAAAACACACAAAAACCCCAAACACACACCCCACACACACACACAACACACACACACACACACACAAACACAAAAAACAACCTACTGGGTTCTAACATTTGGGGCAGCGTAAGACAAGGAAAAGAGGGGGGGGTGGATTTTCTATTCTTGGGCTGCAAGAAGGCGTTTTAACAGTTCCACAAAAGAGATTGGAGCAAAAACTGGGGACCCAAATAGGAAAAACAGGGGAAAGGCACTACAAAAGACGGGAATCTTTTTAGGAAACAGCGCAGTCTGCACGTGGGGAGGTGTCAGGTGGCACCTGTGACCCCGGGGTCCCGCAGGGGGCAGTCCTAGGACCAGTCGTTTTGGTATTGTGAAAGACAGACGGGAAAAAAAACTCGAGGTGTCCCTGTTTTCAAAGAGTAAGTTTATGAGAAGAATTCATCGATCGAAGACCAGGCAGAATACAAAGGGGTCTGGGCGGCTGCAGACCCGGTCCCCATTGGCTTCTGGATTTAATCCCACCAAGTGCAAAATCATAAGTTGGGGGAAGGGCAAAGAAGACCCCGACGGAGTACAGTCTAGGGGGCCAGAAACTACAAACCCCCTCAAGGAAAAAGATCTTGGGGTGGCATAACCCAGGGACTCTCAAGCGCACATCAACCAAAAAAAATGCTGCGCAATGGGCGCCTAGCAAACCTCAGAACAGCATTCCCCATCTTAATAAGGAATGCTCGGGACCCCTGTACACCGTTACGTTGGGCCCAAAATTTTGGGAGTATGCGGCCCCAGTTTAAAAACCCCACCCCCCTTTACCCAAGCACTTAAAGAAACTAAGAAAAAAAAGTGCAAAGGTTTGCAACAGACTAGTCCCCAGAGCAAAGGGGTATGTCCAAACGAGGAGGGGTTTAAGGGAAAAATCAACGTGACGAAAAAACGGGAGGACGGGGGGAGATAAGGGGGGACTGATACCGAATACAAAAAAAATTGAGAAAAATTGACAAGGTGGACAAAGACAGGATGTTCCGAGTTTGGGAAAAAAGAAAAAGGGGGCCACATTGGAATTTTAAAGGGAACATATAAATCACAGGGATTTTTGGGAAGTATTTCTTCACCCACATTGAAACTCAGTAAGTAAAAATATTTTGGGGGGGCGATGTATTTGGAGGCAGGACCCATTCACCAGCTTTAACCCAGAGGTAGATAAACCCAAAACCCGGTTTTCAGGGAGAGTGACCTATTCGATCATGAAGTTGGGGGGCCCGGAAAGGGCTGGACTGGGACCCCCCGCAACCTCAACAAGGTGGTAAAAATGGGTGTTTACACACACAACACAAACACACCACACCCACCCCACACACACAAAACACACATCACACACACACACACACCCCAAACACACCAAAACATAAAATATATAAAATTTTTTTATATATATTTATATAAAGTATATGTCGTCCCCCGAAAAATTTTAAAATTTAAATTTAAAGCCCCTTTCAAAAATTTTTTTCTTTTAATTTTTTTTAAATATGTTTTTTCTTTAAAAGTTAATGTAAAAAAATTTTAGTTTTCCCACGAAAAAAATCTTAAAAAATTTAAACCTAACCTTATTATAAAAAAGGAAAATTTTTATTTTACCAAACCCCAAAAAATTTTTTTAGATTTGTTTACAAAAAATTTTAATACAAAACAAAAAACAGTAAATATTTTTTTTTCGTTTGTTCAAAAATGTTTTTGGGCGAAATTATTGCATAAAAAAAATTTTATTTGTCCTATATGCAAGATGAGCATTGCTTTTTTAACCCAAGATCGCAAGTTCTGCCAAATTCGGAAAGATATATATATATATATTTTTAAAAATATATATATTATAATATATATATATATTTATATTTTTAATATATATATAAATATATATATATAATGCAAAAAAACCATCTGAAAAAATTGAAAAATTTCCAAGCGTTTCCGTGACTACTAAACATTTTCAAGGAAACTATAAAAAGAAAGCACCCCAAGGCAGCAAAAAAAGGGGGTCTGGCCAGCACCTCACTATCAGATCCCACAACGGTTAAACACCTGACCGCGCCCCCCCAAACTTGGATGGTTTTCCCTTTGCAAAAAACTCACCCACAAAATTTTCTACCCAAAAAAATTTTTTTAAAAATTTTTTTGCCCCAGTGTATTATTAAATTTTTCCCCCCAAATTTCTTTTAAATTTAAAATGGATCTAATTTTTTTTTAAAAAACCAAAAAAAAATTATTCATTTAAATTGCCAAAACTGCTTTTTTATGAAACAAGATTCAATTTTTTTTCCCCTGTCGACCATGGACTTGCTTGATACTACTTTCTCAACTTTTTTTAAAATAAATTGGATGGTTAAAATCTTTACGGGAATAAATAGAGCTTTGGAATCTTTTTTCCCAGTTTTTAATGCAAAAAAAAATTTTATGTTTTTTAATCTTGTTCGAGTTTTTTTACCAGTTTGACCGTAAAAAAACTTTACCCGAAAATTTTTTTTCAAAAAATCTTATGGGACAAAATCCATCACTTTTTTGGGGGGAAATTTCTTTATCAAAAGTTTTTTTACTGTTTTCAAGATTTTTGAATACAACTTTAATATTAAAGTTTAAAAAGGGAAAAGGCATATAAACCCAATTTTAATAAATGGAAAGGGGAGAAAACCAACATATTTTTTTAATAAGGCTGGTTGCCCCTTTTTTGGGTTTTGAAAAAGTATTTTAGCAACTTTAAAAGATTTAAATAAAATTACATTTTTGGGTATTTTAAATCATTACCTTTTTTCAAAAATTTTTTTTTTTTGGAATATTTCCTCATCTATAAAAATCAGGACTACAAATTCTTTTAAAGCCTAAAAACCCTTTTGATGGGGGAAAACAGAAATTTTGATTTCTATCTTGTTTGCGGGGAAAATAATAGTGGAATAGGAACAGTTATTTTTTTGGGGGTTTTCTGAAATTTTTTAAAATTTTGGGAATTCATTATTCCCCTTAAAAATTAAAACTTTTAAAAAGGCAATGAGTTTTTTTTCCCTTAAACAACAGAAAAGTTTATAAAATGCCTTACTTTATGGACTAATAAAAAACACAAAGCGGGGAACCCAATCAGCCCAAATTTATTACCCATAGGGTCATTTTTCTTTAAAAATTTAATCCAAATGGCTTGTCGATTTTTTGGGGCCCTTTTTTTTGGAAAAAAATTTTAACTTTAATGTTAAAAACAAAAAAGAATTGGTTGTTTAAATTAAGCTCCTTGACTGTTTTAAAATAAATTTTAACATGGTTAGTTTTGTTTACGAAAGTTCCTGATGAGATTTATTAAGTTTTTACGCAGAACTCGTTTAAAATATGATTTACCATTGCCAGTTCCCAAATTTCATTTAAAATTTTTAAACTTTTCATTGGTTTTATGCAAAATTTGGGATTTAATGATAAGGGTTTTTCACTCAGAAATTTGGTATGGCAATGGGGAAAACCTCTTTTCAAACCCGTTTTTCCTTTGTTAAACCCAAACATTAATTTTTGAAAAAAAGGTTTCTTAACACAAAACCCCCCTAATAGAACTAAATGGTTCAATTTTGTTGATGATATTTTTAGTCTTATGCCCAAAAAATTTGATTTAACCCCTTTCCTTGGGAAAAATTTAAAAAGCTTAGCCCAAATTTTATAAACTTTACTGTTGAGTTTGAAAAAAATAACTAAATTTCCTTTTCTAGATGTTTTAATTATTAAGGGTAATAAAAGAATTCAAATTTAAAATTTACAGAAAAAACCCAAAATAATGTCCTAGTCCACTATTATTCCCCGCATCATGATAGAGTCAAACGTCTGTTTTCATAATGTTTTTTAGAGCTTTACGAATTTTTAGCCCCGAGTTCATACCCTGAGGAAAAATCCAAAATTTATGAAAAAGGTAAGGTTTTTAAAAAACCAAGAAATTTAATTGGGTAAATCTTTTTAAAATTGCTAAAAAAACTTTTTAAAAATCCAAAAG
>NW_026476083.1:0-10308 GCF_026875155.1 Cherax quadricarinatus
AGAAAGACCATTGCAACTGGAGGATGAGGAGGAGGAGGAGGAGGAGAAAGCGTAGGATTCTTCCCTCCGTCCCCTCGTCGCCAGTCTGCAGGAGAAGCACTGCTTGAGCGGCCGAGGCTGCTGTATCGATTTGTGGCCTAATTACAAGGACGCCTACGAATACATTAGCATGAACGGAATAACAGATTAGTGTTCCCGTGTTCCCCCCTTCTTCCTCCCCCTGTCCTCCTCTCCTGCCTCTCTATCCTTCCTACCCTTCTTCCACAGTTCTCTCTCATTACCCCCCTTACCCCTTTCCATTCACTGGTGTGAACCTTGGAACCTACCGCAGCTACTGAACCTGTAGTGGAATGTTAGACTACATCCCCATCGCAGTGTTAGACTACATCCTCATCGCAGTGTTAGACTACATCCTCATCGCAGTGTTAGACTACATCCTCGTCGCAATGTTAGATTACATCCTCATCGCAATTTTAGACTACATCCTCATCGCCCTACTGAAGTTTCCCAACCCGGGCCGACACACTTCATGTGTGCAACCCACCCTGTATGACGGAATGTATCAGAGGAAACAGCTAGCTTCCAGTCCCACAGTCTAGTAGCTATAACGAAAGTGGGGTATCCGAAAATTGCGGGTACTCCCACAGCAGCCGGAAACCTGAACATTAAAATGGTATAAAATACCGACAGGTTGTTAGGTAAGACACATATGCAACAGTTAGGTATCTTTATTTCGAAACGTTTCGCCTACACAGTAGGCTTCTTCAGTCGAGTACAGAAAAGTTGATAGAAGCAGAAGAGACTTGAGGGACTGACCACCTCAAAACTTTAAGGGTGATGGACTGATTACATCGTCTTCAAGTCTCTTCTGCTTCTATCAACTTTTCTGTACTCGACTGAAGAAGCCTACTGTGTAGGCGAAACGTTTCGAAATAAAGATACCTAACTGTTGCATATGTGTCTTACCTAACAGCCGGAAACCTGCTGGTGTTCATACACTACAACTGTAATATACTCCTCCAATTAGGTTCCTTAACTCTGAAGATCCTAGAAAGTGGAACGGACTTACCCCTTCCGGGCACAATACCGTGACTGGAACAATGAACAAGGAGACTCAAACTTATGACGACGTTTCGATCCAACTTAGACAGTAGCGTCGTCATGAGTTTCATTCTCCTATGTGCGGGGTTATCGATATATAATATAATAATAATAATAATAATAATAATAATAACAATAATAAGTATACATGAATGCGGGAACCACATACAGCAGCTGCGCTTATTGTGATTCAGTTGTCATCCTCACGGAACTCAGGGCGCCACACAACAACATCCGTATATATAATTTAACTTTTAGTGAGTGAAATTGCTCCTGACTCGACTGGTGTTTTTTTTCTTTTACTTTTAAACTTCCAGGCGAGCATTAACGTCAGGAGCAGCAGAGGTGTATAGATGGAACTGTTGGAAATTTAAATATGGGCCCTTGATAGAACTTGAGGGAAGACTTTGAACATAAGGCATAAGAATTGACGAAACTGCATAAGGCTACTGGCACGCATACAAGCATGCCTTATCAAAACCACTACTGCCCAAGCAACATAAGAACATACATAGATCAAAAGCCATTGAACATAGCCATTGAAGCTGACGCTCTTGAACATAACATGGTACCTCCGACTCCTGCCCTCCAGGCATTTATGACCTTGCGTTTAAGTGTACACTGAATTGGCTAAAATTCCTTACGGAGGATTGATGCCTCGACGTGAGGATCTGCCTCTATACACCTGCCAGCATGCAGAATTGGGGTAGGTTACACATCGAAGTATGGAGGGTAACAGATCAATGTGAAGGGAGAGCATTACGAATGTCTTGGGAGGGAACAGCATACGAAGTTGTGTAGGAGACAACAACAGAAGGTGAGAACAGCATACAGAAGTGTGGGAGGGAGACAGCATACAGAAGTGTGGAAGGGAGACAGCATACAGAAGTGTGGGAGGGAGACAGCATACAGAAGTGTGGGAAGGAGTAGATGTTGATCCTCAGCTCCTGGGACTACCTCTTAACCTCCAGTCGGTACCTTGCCTAGTCGAGCACAGTCACCTTGTTAACAGTATCGACACCTCTGCTGTATATTATCATATCTCTCCTCTAGAAATTTTGCTTGTCCAATAAGCACCTTCAATCTTTTTAAAACAAGGTTAATCTTTCCTCTGGGATCACGATCCTCAACACTAGACACAATCTGGTGGCAAACTTACGAGCCTTCTCGTGTTTTTTATTTTCTTATACTTATTTATTTATGTTAGGAGTCGAAGCTGTGATATTTACACGGGAATTTATTTATTGGCGAATATGAAACACCTGCAACATTTGGATATCCAGGTGTTGCACATGTCTTATTCATTACCATGTCAGTATTGTATACCATCAATATTATATTTTATTTAATCAGTGATTTAATTTTTTTTCTTTAAGTGAATCATCATCAATAACTCTATGTTAAAGTTTATAAAGGCAGCTCCCAGTGATGCGAAATTTGCATACGATGGACTCAAAAGTGTACCGCAACAGTGCTGAAGAAAATACATTGCCACAGAGAAAAGATTTTAGTGTGACTTCTCTGTCTGCACAGAGCGAAAAGTTGTTATAATTAGAACTCGTCCTGCGCATGTCATTCCTTTCCATACGTTACTGATAGTATTCTCTGGAAATAGCTTGACTGTCCACATTACTTTCCTGTTTGTGTCAATATTTCTTAGTTCTGTAATATTTCCCTTTCCATTTTGGAGGTCTGGTCTGAAACCGGGCCGCGAGGGCGATGAACCCGAAATCCTTACCAGATATTGCGTACACCTTCATCATTTATTACCTCGAATTTGGAGTTGTTTTCATAGCGGTGGCTATGCCACATGATGGCATTTCCCGGGATGCCACAATGTTTTGCATTCGGCAGAGATCAAATCTATTTGCGGAGTAAACCTTTACTTAAAGACAGCGTTTCGCCCACGCCCTGTGTTTTATCAAAAAATACACGGCGCATGCGACTTGTTTCAAGTTGTGGAACCGTTGCCTTTAATGAAAAACTGCTATTTCAATACAAAAGACACACACACACACATGTAGTTATAACGCAACTGTTTAATGAAGGAATCTTGATTTAAGAAATTTGAGCTGCCTTCTATCAAAACAATTACATCTATTCTCCAGGTGCCTATGACCCCTCCAGCTTCAGCGTTTCCCATGCATCTGCAGATGGATGCCAACCAGGAGGAAGCAAGCAGCCAGGGAAATGGCAATACTAGGAAAGAGGGCAAGTGTCGGTCATGCTTACAGCTTTCGTTGTCTCAACTCGAAGTGGTTTCCTCCGCAAAACGTAGTTGCCCGGGTTCAGGATGTCCTCCTGTGGAAAGTGATGATCCAGAGCCACCTCAGGCACCTGAACCCTCTCCAACAGATTTCATTTCTCATCAGACAATCTCTTGGAAGCAATTAAAGCAACAGGTACCAGGACACTCACACATATTCCCAAAGCAGCCCGCCCACACGCAGCTGGGAAACCCTTACAGACCTCCTGAAAAAAGGTAAACGATGGTTCCACTATCTTAAATGCTCCACCAACCATCAAGGCATGGCACAACTTCTATTTTTGGCAATGCCCCTGCTTAGCTGTGCCGGAAAGAAGGGAAAAGAGGCTAGCCTCAATGATAATTAAATCCTTTAAAAAGAGATTTTCCTAGAGTTGATAACCTCATTCGCCTTCCCCGTCAACACAAAAAAGGGAGAGGCAGAACCCCCCACTCACTCTACTGACTGTGAAAAAGTCAGAGTCCAGGTGAGCAAGAAAATTGAAGAGGGAAAACACAGTGGGGGCAATAAGAATTATTACCAGTGAAGATACAGTTGCTCCCAGGGATGCGACACGGCTGAAGCACTTAGAGGAAAGCACCCTCCCCAGGGAAACCAGTGCAACCAACATTTTCCAACACCTCTGTCCCCACTAGGAACCATTAAATAGTGGAAGACTCAGACATTTACAAAGCAATAATGTCGTTCCCATCTGGCTCTGCTGGGGGTTACACTGAATAAGGCACAGCTTTTAAAAGGAAATGGTTATCCAGTTATTGGGGAAATTGCAGAGACACTGCTTTCAGAGATCACAAGGTTCGTCAACAATTCCTTGGCTGGTCTGTTTCCCTGATGAAATTAGACCTTTTTTTTTTGGTGCAACACTTTGGCATTTAAAAAAAGAAGGATGGAGGAAATTCGGCCAATTGCAGTAGGCAACACCTTACGCCGCCTCTTTATCCAAAGCTGCTTCAACCAAACCAGCTTGGCTTTGGGTCTCTCAAGGAAGTGAAGCAGCGGTTCATGCAACAAGGGCGTATATAAAACAACCTGCCTGAGGACAATGCAGTGGTAAAATTAGATTTCAAGAATGCGTTCAATCTCCTGAAAAAGGGGACGTGGTATTAGCAGCAGTACAAGAACATTTCCCTGGTCTCTTCCCTTTTGTTTTGTTCAGCTGGGTATAGCAAGGAATCAATGCTTCTTTTTTGGAGAGCATGAAATTAAATCATCGGAGGGTGTCCAACAAGGAATCCTCTTGCACCATTTCTCTTCTGTATAGCAGTTAGGGAAATCACAGTCAGACTGACCAGCGAGCTAAACATTGGTTCCTAGATGATGGCACACTAGCAGGTACAAAAAGAGCCCTCCTACATGACCTTACACAGGAATGACACGGGGACAGGAAATGGGTCTCATCCTGAATCCTCCCAAATGTGAAATCATCTCAGTCAGTAACAACTGATAAATGCAGTGAGATCAAAACTACCAGGAGCAGCAGTCATTGCCCCCACAAATAGTGTCTTTGCTAGGACACCTCTGGGAAGCAATGCCATTGACACAATTCTCAGGAAGAAATTGGAAGAGTTAAGGAGAATGGAACAAAGGGAATAGGCAATCTGGACACCCACGATGCCTTTACCTTCTCACAAAGTGCTTGAGTCTGCCCAGGTTGACATATTTCCAAAGATGTGCACCTTCATATGATAACCCTATACTGCACGAATATGACAGTATTCTGAGGCAGATTTTTACGAAAGTACTTAACCTTACTCTAGAAGACGGGCAGTGGAACCAAGCTACACTTCCAGTCAGACTAGGAGGCATTGGTGTCCGCAAGTCCATCACAGTTTGCGTTACCTGCTTTTCTGTCCTCGTGTATTGCATCCAGAGAGCTTTTTAGCAGCGATTCTCCCTGAACATTTTTAGGGACAAGATTGGAGTCCAGGACCAAAAATTCATTGACGGACCCAATGATCTGGGAAAATTTCTAACGGCTCGGGAAACCAGACCTCTGCTCCCCCCAACAACTACAAACAATCGCGCGGGGATGGTCCAAAGTGGAAAATATTGCCTCAACAATGCTTCAGAAGTGTGTCAGGGAAGGATAGAGCCCGCCTCCTGGCAGTGAGAGCCCCTCATGCTGGGGACTTTCTGTTGGCTGTTCTAAAACTCCAGCCTTGGCACACGTTTCGACCCACAGACCATCCGCATCGGTGTTGCCCTTCGACTTGCCGCCCTATTCTCGCCGAACACAGGTGTATTTGTGGCAGTGAAGCAGCAGACCGATTCGGGTACCATGGTCTTGTGTGCCGTAAATCCGAGGGAAAGAAGCAAAAACATGAGGAGGTTAATAACATTATCAAGAGGAGCCTCCCCAACAGCTGGATGCCCAGCATAAGGGAGCCACCCAACTATTTCAGATCTGATGGCAGCCAGAAGCGTCCAGATGGTATCACCCTTCAAGCCTGGACAGATTGGAAGCAGGTGGTGTGGGACTATACAGTGCATCTACCTTGGCTGATAAACCCATCTCCATACACCAGGGAAGAAGGGGGGCAGCTGCCAGCCTCAGGGAGTCCCAAAATCTAGAAAATATGGAGAACTTGCCCCCTTCATTATAAATTTTTTTCCCACAGGCTTTAGAGACCCTTGGCTCATGGGGAAAGAGTGCATCTAAATTCCTTTAAAGGGGCTGGGAAAAAAAGACTCATCAGGGTAAACTAGGGATCCCAGTGCAGCTAGTTTCCTGTTCCAGCGGCTCAGTGCGGCTGTTCAAAGGGGTAATGCCTGCTGTATTTTGGGCACATGCCCCAGCTCTGAGGAGCTGGATGAGATTTTCGCCTTATAATCGGTGATACACACGTAACTACATGTACCGTATATGCCACCTTTATATTTAACAATGTATCTCTTAAATCTTCTGTACCATATTATGTTTTAATATATATATATATATATATTATATATAAAAATATATATATATATATATTTTATATATATATTAAAAATATAAACAAATTAAAACCACGTGAGGCCACTCACTGCAAGGATTGGGGAACGCTCGATCCTCCCTCCACTAATTTTATACTATAAAATCTAGTGTCACAGCCAAACTTCTTCCATGAACAGGGAATAAATCTTTATTGGACAAGTCCCCTTTGATGTTAGTAAAGGTGTCTTGGTTCTAAGGAATTAAAGGTACCCTTTCTTGGATCTAATTACTTCCCCTTGCCAAGGTGCTGTATCACCCTACGGGTTTTAATGTTTCCACACAATAACATTGATCAATAAATGAAAAATTATAATGATAATAATCCAGTATGCTTCCTTGAACAGACATTACATGCCGAGCCATATACTTGTTGATCGTACACAAAAACTTCAGGTCCGGGGCTCAGCATTAGCTACTTTTTAAAGGATCTCTTTTTTTCTCTTTCGTGGACAAATAAGGAAAGTCTCATGACGACTTTCAGGATGCTGGTGTGTTGACCCTGAGCCAAGTGACGTGTCAGGACCATCCCTCACTTCTACCCTTTCCTGTCTCCCTACTTTCTCTTGCCCCGGTGAGGTTTTCAGGACAATCCATCCCTTCTAAACAGTTCCTGTCTCCCTGCTGTCTCTTGTTAGGTGAGGTGTCAGGACCATCCCTCACTTCTATTCTTTTCCTCTTCCGACTGTCTCTTCTTTCCCCACTATTCTTCCTCCCTCCCACCCCCCTTCTTCCTCCATCCAATTCTCCCCCTTTCCTCTCCCATCCTTTTATATCCCTTCAGCCCTCTTTCACTCGTCTCGTTCCCTTCCTTCCCCTCCTTCCTCTCATCCACCCTCTCCCTCATTCTCCTTACAATTCTTCTCTACTTAGAAAGTAGAGAAGAATGTAGGTCCAGTACTTTGACTATTTCTTGTAAACATTCTACTTCATTAACCACTAACGAGGTCTGGTCTGGACCGGGCCGCGGGGGCGCTGACCCCGACACACCCTCCAGGTAACAGTACCAAAATAAACCATAAACTCAAATTATTCTCGGCCTCCTTGATTTCTTATATTAGATATCCAATTCTCAACATCCATCAAGGGAGGAAAGATGATGCTGGTGCTAGGCTCCTGATCCAGGAATTTGGAGCTACTCAAACCTTCCTTGGATTAAGCATTCCTCTTCCCTCTACTCTGCAAGCAGTGTATGAACCCCTCAGGTTTAGAGCTTAAGCAGAATTAATAATAATAATAATAATAATAAAAATAATAATAATAATAATAATAATAAAAAAGACTAATATTGCTGAACATAGTGGGCAGAGCAAGTATTTTTTCTGCCAAAAGCTCGCCATATCGAAACATCGTCCCGAGTTATGACTGGCTCTGCAATCTCTCTCTGCCATACTTGTTTTGGCAACATTCGTCAGTTAACTATGATATATCTTGATCTTTGTTCATCTCTCTCGTTCATCCTTGCCTCCCTCACTCCAGCGATTTATCTCCCATCTTTTCTAATCATTATTATTTTTCGCCCTTTCCTCTCATTAACCGTTCCTATTATTAAGGCCCTATTATTTGTCCTATTATTAAAAATTTCCCGTTATTATTTTTTCTCTTATTAAAGTCGAATTTTTAAAGTCCCCACTATTAAAGTCCGATTTTTGAAGTCCTACTATTAAAGTCCGATTTTTAAAGTCCTACTATTAAAGTCCGATTTTGAAGTCCTACTATTAAAGTTCTACCATTAAAGTTTTACCATTTAAATTCTAACATTTAAAGTTCTTTTAGGCCTAGCATTTCCTTTCACATTATTCCATTCTTGTAAACACTCTTTCCGTTTTTAATATTTGTGTAATGCAAACAGATGACTAAGACAAAGGTTCAACACTTGGCTATTATTTTATTATAGAGACGTTTCGCCCAGCAGTGGCTTTATCAATCCAAAAGAGAGAACGTCTGCACACGTATCTCATTCATCCCCAAATTGTTTATTTTTATAATGTTAATAATGTTTACGATGCAGCATGAACAAAGAGTAAAAAAAAATCCTTTTCCATAATACTCTATTCTTCGGACGCTGTGTAGGTACTGAGCTTGGCTTTCCCTCGGACAGTTTTCTAGTTTGGAGTGTACAGCTTTTCATTTTTCCCTAGCTGGTTTTCTTCTTCAGCTCTCCCTCAGCCTTCATATATCCCACGCTCAGTATCAGTAATTTTTTTTTCTGCCATGCCGCTATCACTGCCGCTCTCATGGGCGGTGCTGTGGTAAGGATCGTTACCCCTCTTCTCCCCGACAGTGCTACTCACCTGTATGATGCCAGTCCTCCCAGAGCCACAGCCTTCGACCGACCGGAGTTTCAACCAATGTATTTGAATACTTTCTCTCCTCTCTCTCTCCTCTCTCTCTCATCCTCTCCTCTCCTCTTCTCTCTCTCTCTCTCTCTTTTTGATACCTCGTATATTTAAGTATTAATATCCTCAGTAACTAGAAAAATACGTATCTATTGCATATATCACATTCATTTATCCGTTTTAATGCGTAGAAAAGCACAGTGGAGTGTGTATCTCTGGTCGGTTCACGTCGTGAAAACGATATTGGAAACCATTGGTTTTGCACTGGAGCTTCAGGTGTATCTAACAAACTGCCAAACAAACAAAAAACAGAAATGTAGTAAATACCACTCACACCTTAAAACTGGGTATACACAACGTAGAGCAAGAAGATGTGACTTTAAAAGCACCTCGACCAGCTGCCCGAGTGGTTAACTCACTGGCCTGTGAGTTTTAGGATTCACTCGCCATGGGTTCAAATCCTTCCCGTTCCCTGATTCGGTACACTGAAAAAAAATGTTTCTTCGCCAAATGGTTGATTGCTGGGATGAACCCAGAGAGAAAATAGTGTTAGTGATGATGGGTTACAGTGAGCATAGAGCCCCATTAGGTTAGGTTAGGTAAGGTTTGTAATAAAGTTGGTAGAATTACCGACAATATGTAAAGTAAAAGGACACAAGTGCAACTAATGTGACATTTATTGTGGCAACGTTTCGCTCTCCAGGAGCTTTATCAAGCCATTACTTTATCAAGCCAGTAATGGCTTGATAAAGCTCCTGGAGAGCGAAACGTTGCCACAATAAATGTCACATTAGTTGCACTTGTGTCCTTTTACTTTAGGTAAGGTTTGTCAGGAAACAGGACAAGTGTTTCCTGACGCGGGTCTTAGTCAGATGATGACCCGCCTTTGGAGCTTTGGTCATCTGACCGAGGCCTTCCGCTGGCTTACCGGTCCATCCCTTTAAAAATTATGATCATTTATATAATGATACTTTTTTTATAAGCCCCGTTCATGAACCTTACAAGAGTACCCTGGAAAGACTTTTGAGAAAGTATTATCTTAGAAATCCTAATATCCTCGTGTATCTCGGGCGCCGTATGACCTTAAGGGTTTGGCGTTTCTTTATGAATATAATAATAATAGTAATGCTAATAAAAATAATAATTTTCAAGAAAATTTAAGATAAGGTAATGAAATATTAGTCAGCCTGAGCTGGTAGACTTTATTAGTCAGCCAGAGCTGGTAGACTTTATTAGTCAGCCTGAGCTGGTAGACTTTATTAGTCAGCCTGAGCTGGTAGACTTTATTAGTTAGCCTGAGCTAGTAGACTTTATTAGTCAGCCAGAGCTGGTAGACTTTATTAGTCAGCCTGAGCTGGTAGACTTTATTAGTCAGCCTGAGCTAGTAGACTTTATTAATCAGCCAGAGCTGGTAGACTTTATTAGTCAGCCTGAGCTGGTAGACTTTATTAGTCAGCCTGAGCTGGTAGACTTTATTAGTCAGCCTGAGCTAGTAGGGCTTTATTAATCAGCCAGAGCTGGTAGACTTTATTAGTCAGCCTGGCTGGTAGACTTTATTAGTCAGCCTGAGGGTAGACTTTATTGTCAGCCTGAGTAGTAGACTTTATTTAAACAGCCAGAGCTGGTTTTT
>NW_026476084.1:0-10108 GCF_026875155.1 Cherax quadricarinatus
AATTTTAAGGCACAGGGAAAAGAAATTTTTTCTGGGTAGAGGCAATGTTGACAAAATAGGCAGCAGAGAGTTTGCAAAATGGGAAGAAATCAGAGTGGGGCATGTCACAGGCGGTGTTCCACAGGGGTCAGTATTGGGCCCTTTGTTGTTCACAATTTACATAAATGACATAGATAAGGGAATAAATAGCAAGATAAGCAAGTTTGTTAATGACTCCAAAATAGGCTGCCTAGTTCATTCTAAAGAGGACATTAGAGCACTCCAGGAAGATTTGAATAGACTGATGCAATGGTCAGAGAAGTGGTAGATGCATTTTAATATAGACAAATGCAAAGTTCTAAACATTGGACAGGAAAAATAACCATGCCACATATAAACTAAATAATGTAGATCTTAATATTACTGATTGCAAAAAGGATTTAGGAGGTCTGGTTAACAGTAATCAGAAACCAAGACAACAGTGCATACAGTGCTCATCACAGGATTATGCGGGTGAGCGCCCCTGCATAATGCCATGATGAAAATCAAAGGCCTACCATACGGGGGGTCTTTCTTCGTCAGTGCATTATGCCGGGTAGCAGCCATTAGCATGATGTCACGGCCTGCCGCCACATTCCACAGTGACTCCTCAGTGCTCATGTGGCTGCCGTGGTGAGAAGTGTTGCACTTTTCCCTCTCGTTTACCCCATCTTTTGTCCGGTACTCCCTCTGGTTTTGGGGCTATACATGTTTGATTGTGGGTAAAAGGAAGTCTTTAACACCTGAAACTTTAGCTCAAATCATAAGGCTTCACAAAGCTGGGCACTAGAAGAAAGAAATAGTAAGGAATGTTGGCGTGTGTGAGCGTTCAGTGAGGAACTGGGTGCAGTGTTTCAAGGCTGGTGGCGGTGTCGAAATACCGTCTGCCAAACCTTGGCCTGGCCCCTCGAAGAAGATATCTGTTCGTACCTTAACTGTGTTAAAGAAGCATTTAGAGAGTACACCTAAGATAACTGCTAGAGAATTGAAAGAAAAGAACCCACATCTTCTCTCAGAGGTGTCTATAAGAACTGTTAACAGATATGTGTCAGAACTGGGCTACAGTAGTCACTGCCAGGTTAACCCTTAAACTCTCCAAACGTAGAAATGCATTTTTTTCAACATTTGAAAGTATGTAAAAAAAGTAGATCTTTCTTTTTTTTTTACATTTGAAACGTGTAAAAAAACTTTGATCTACTTTTTTTTTGTTATACAGTGGTCCCTCGCTTTTCGTAGTTCTCGGCAATCGTAAATTTCGCCAATCATAGGGGTATTTCATATTAAAACATGGACTCGCTTTTCATAGGTTGACTCGCGAATAGTAGTTCGTCCGGGACGCGTATGCACGGTGTGAGCCGGGGCGGCCTCCCTACCCAGCCAGTCTGGCATTGTTTACCAGTGAGTGAAGGTCCCCTCAAGTGCTCCTACGAAATATTTCATAATATTCCACTCATTTTAGTGCTTGCAAGTATTAAGTAAGCTGTCATGGCTCCAAAGAAAGCTCCTAGTGCCAAGCCTGTGGTAAAGAAGGTGAGAAATATGTACAGTGACAAAGTCTTGGGCCATTTTAGGGAAGTGTTAAGAGACGCCAGAAACAGAGCTCTCTCCACAGTTGCTTTGCGAGACAGGACTAGAGTGACTCTCAAGGTGGTCCTAGTGGCATTAACCCCTTCAGGTCCAAGGCCAAAATCTGAAGTGGTGCTCCATTGTCCAAGAAATTTTGAAAAAAAAAAAATTTAAATTTTTCTTACAGAATTAACCCTTTGGCTGTTTTCCTATGTATAAATACGTTTTTACGAGCCAATGTTTCTAAACGTATTTTATACGCACAAATTCTAGCGGTTTTCAAATCAAGCGCCAAAGGCCTGGTAGGCCTACACGAGAGAGAATGGGTCTCAGTGTCGGTGTGCACTCTGTGAAAAAATCTGACCCAGGGGTGGCAATTGGGGGAACACCATGTTGTTAGTCCATTTTCACCATGCCTCCGGTAAGAAGTTCCTCATCCTGGGCAGATTGGAGGTTTTTTGTTCCCAAGTGATAGCTCTAACAGCGATGAAATTTTTTTTTTTCAGTGACAGTGAATTCCAGGGTTTTGAAGTGAGTGTTACCGGAAAAAGTGCCCAAATAACGTAATTAGTGTTTGAAAACCCAGATGCCCCACAACCTCTCACCTCTGGTGCTGTGCCGGCTTGTTCACGTTCACGTTCGCCTGTACCAGGACAAAAAGGGGAGAACTATTTGGTCGTGTACAAACACCCAGATGATAGCAGTGATAGTGATAGTGATTTCAAGGTCATTGAAAGCGTTCTAGTGACAGTGAGAGTGAATATTTTCCCAGTGAAGCGGCAGTATGTACGACGTAGCATGCGGCCCTGGTAGTGTTTCAAAATGTTGTTCCCAAGGGGAAGGAGAAACTCGGGGAGCACATCCCGTGGCCCTACACCACGACCTGTTAGTGAAGATGACGAAAATTGTAACGATGGGTATGAATGGTGACAGTGAGGGAGGAGGCAGTTGTGGTGATAGTGAGGGTGGCATGGCCCATGTGGCCCCATCAGCGGGCCACGCTACTACCCACGCTGCTGACGCAGCACAACAACCAGCCTCACCCTACCCCACACTCCCACAACCTGCACCACCACAAACTGCTCAACCACAACCTGCACAACCCACAACCACGGTACAATATCCAGACCCCACCAGCAGACCGCATCTTGGATTGGCAGGACGGTGACGAGTTTGTTCCCATTTTCCCCATGACTTTGATGAAACACAAAGTGGAAATAAAGCCATCTTGCCCACTTGGGAACAATGCCAGTGAACTGACTGCTTTGAGTTATTCTTCGATAAACCCCCTGATGGGCATCATTGTCAGGGAAACAAACACTTACTGTGATTACGCCATGGCAAATACAATTCTCTCACCAAAATCACGGATACAAAAGTGGAAGGAGACAACTGTGGCAGAGATGTACCTGTTTTTTGCCACAATAATGCTTATGCCACATGTGTATATGCACACTGTCACCACCTATGGGCAACAGAACGCCTGATTTCAACTCCAGGTTTTAGTGACATTATAGGTGTCAACGTTTCCTGATACTGTTACTATGTTCCCACTTTTCAGACAAAACCAGCCTGACAGAAGCGACAGGTTATATAAGATCAGAATTTTGTTTATTTACCTGAAACAAAAGTGCTGCATGTATTTTTATCCCTTCAGGAAGCTTGTTTTTTGATGAGTCCTTGATTTTATTCAAAGGAAGACTCTCATTCAAGCAATATATACCAACCCAAGAGGAAACGCTTTGGTATAAAGCTATTTGTACTGTGTGATTGCAGAAGTGGTCTTTTTTTAGATATTATTGTGTACACTGGCAGAAATTACTTTGAGAGATACCATGAAGTATTGGGTATCTGGTGATGTGGTTCAAACAATGAGGGAACCATATCTTGGTAAGGGCATATGTTATTTACTGATAACTGGTACACAAAGCCCCTTACTCAGTGATTTCTTGCGAGTGAACTTGACAGACGTGTGTAGCACAGTGCGTGGTAATCGTAACATAGTTCACGCTGGCACTCGCAGAGGAGTGAGGTTTGCAAGCCTTTGTTTGCCAATGACATAAAGGGCATTCGGTGGCATGACAAACATGATGTCACATTGTTGACATCAGTTCACAGAAACGAAATGGTACCCAGTGGCAGGGACAACAGAGAGACCAATGAACCCATTCTAAAGCCTGCAGCTGTCATGGACTACAACCTCAATATGCACTTAGTGGACAAATGTGACATGCAGATTGGGTTTGCAGACTGTGTATGCAAGATTTTATAAGTGGTATAAAAAACATTTTTCCATCTTGTTGATATCTCTATGCTAAAGGGCTTATAACATATACAAGTTGAAGACCAACAAAACACCAAATGTGGTGAATTAGCCTGTCAGAAAATCAGACAAATAATTGCAAAGTACCAAGGAGCAACTCCTGCAATAGACCAGCGCCCACAGACGTCATCTCTTTTGAGGCCTGGTGATCACATACCCATACAACTGCCTCCTACTACTGGCCAAGGAAAATGCTCAGAAGAGGTGTTAGTATGTATGCATACCACAAAACGCCCACAAACACACGGGAGACACTCGTTTTATGTGTGAGGAGTGTGAAGTGCCCCTCTGAAATATACCCATGTTTCAAAGAGTTCCACAAGCTGCAGCAGTTCTAGGAACGTGTTTAGTGACTGTACATATGTATATATATTAGGGAACCAATAGTAATAAAATAGTTTTGTATTGTTTGTTTGTGTAAACAAAGTGTATACACAAACAAATAGTGATAAAGTTTGTTCTGTTATTGTGTTGTAAACAATGAGTGTATATTTGAAGAATGCACCTTACATTGGTCTCACAGGCCACATAAGTTACCTGGAACCCAGAAAAATATTGAAAATGCAAGAAACCTTTGAATTAGAGTAAATAAAAGAATACCAGGTGGGCGGCGGTTGCCGCTGTTGCCATACGCACGTCACTTTCTGCAAACTTTGCGGCTCTATATCTCGGTAAGTACTGATGGAAAAAAATTTTTTAGGCTTAAAACACTACTAAAATATTCCTAACATTTCATTGAAAAAATAATTTTTTTTTTTTCAAATATTTCGCGACATAGAAATGACATTTCAGAGAGGGGCCTGAACAGTCAAAGGGTTTTAAAGAGCATATTTTGTGAAGGTAATAAGACAAAAAAAAAAAATTCTGATCAGTACTTACCGAGATACAGTGTCAAGAAGTTTGTCAAAAATGATGTGGGGGCGGCAACATCGACGAATTCCACATACGCACATTACATTATTTTGCGGTTTTTATAGTTTTTTCTTTTTCTTTCCAATTTTTTTCTATTCCTACTAACATTTGGGGCCTGAGAGACCAATACTGTATATAATGTATATATATATAACTCACTGTATTGAACACAATAACCACACTAAAGTTATTATCATATTATTGTTTACTGCTGTTGTTTTTTACAATAAACATGCACAAATCTTGATAATACTAATGTTCTATCATATATTTACATATTTACAATCATGGACATGGTTTTAGAACTGCTGGAGCTTGTGGAACTCCTTGAAACAAGGCACCATGCACAGAGGCCACCTTACATTCCTCACACATAAACAGAGTGTCTTTGCGTCTTTGTTGCCGTCGTTTTGTTTGGCACAGACGGCATCTCTTCTGAGCAAATTTCTTCTGAGTTGAAGGAAGTTGTATTATGAAATGATCACCTTCCCTCCTCAAACGCTTGGGTATATCCTGAGGAATTCGAGGACCGTGTTGTATAGCAGGTGTTGTTACCTGGTACTTCATTTTGAGTTGTCTGACAACAGACAAACCAAAATTCACCATACTGTGGTCTGTTTTCCAGTCCTTTATTTGGTACAATTATGCATTGAGCATTGAAATGTCCATGAGATGGAAGAAAAGTTTTCATGTACCACTTGAAAATCTTACGAACACAGTCAACAAAACCAATCTGCATGTCACATTTGTCAACCAAGCGCATGTTTTGTGTTATAATCAATCACTGTCCACTGGTTTTCGAATAAATTCATTAGTCAACTCGATCAACTTTGGCCACTGTCTTGCATTTCATTTTCGGTGAATGGTTGTCAACAATGTGACATCCCCGTTTGTCATGGGCCCCCGTAATGCCATGAGTTCATTGGCAGTAAAAAACCTGCACGTCATCCCCCGAGCACCTGCTTGAGCCTGGGCAATATGTTTTCGATTAGAACGCACTGTGCCACACACATCTGTCTTGTTCACTCGCATGAAATCACTGAGTAATGGGCTTGTGTACCAGTTATCGGTATATAATGTAATGCCCCTTACCAAGATAAAGGGGGGCATCATGTTTCTCACTACGTCACCTGAGATAACCCAATAACTCTTGGTATCTTTCAATGTTTTACTACCCGTGTATACAACAATATCCAACACCAGGCCCACTGTCACAATCACAGAGTACAAACAGTTTTATACCCAAAACGTTTCCTCTTGCCGGTAATTACTGCTTGAATGACAAGTCCTACCTTTGAACAAAATCAAAGACTCGTCAATTACAAGATTCTTGAATGACAAAAGTATAGCTGAGCTTTTGTTTGAGATACTGAAACCATTTCTAATCTTGTATAACCTGTCACTTCTGTCAGGCCTGGTTTTGTCAGAGAAGTGCAACATAAAAAGAGTAAGATAAACCTGTTCACTGGATATTTCACTTAAGACCGGGGTAGAAATTAGCTGATCTGTGGACCAGTATACTTTTATATTATGCTTATAGACATGAGGCATAAGCATTATTGTTGCAAAAAGCAAATACATTTCTGCAACAGTTGTCTCTTTCCACCTGTGTAGCTTGACTGTGGTGATATGATCGTATTTGCCATGGTATACTCAAAATACCACTTTACTTTCCCTGACAATGTTTCCATCAATGGCTGGGCAAAGAATAATTCAAAGAATCCAGTTCATTGGGCCCTGGTTCCAAGGGGACAAGTAGGTAGAATTCCACTTTGTGAGTCATCAAAGTGGTGAGGCTTGGGAACAAAATTGGGATTTTGCTGCCAATCCCAATACGGTTTGCTGGTGGATACTGGACATCATAGGCTGGTTGTGCGGGGGGTTGTGGTTGTGGTGGGCTGGTGCTGACGCTCCGCCTTGTCCTTGAACTGACGAGTTCAGCAGCAAAGGGTCCCACCCTGGTGGTGAGTCACGCATGGCGGTACCACTACCATCACCCTAACACCATCCACTGATGCCTGTGGTCTATCCATGCCAAGGGGTAGCCACATCATCCTCACTATCACACCTAAAACTGGTGTAGGGCCACGGGATGTACTTCAGGATGTACTCCGTCCCCTGGGCACAGCATAGGGTACACTCCCGAGCGCATCCGGCGGCGAACATTTCCGCGCTTCACTTTGGTGAATATGATTCCTCACTATCACTACTCGAAGATCGTTGAGCGCAATAAATCACAATCCAAAGTCACTACCATCATCATTTTCTGAAGTCAGAGGCCTGGCCACGCGAAAATATTAGTTTTCTCTTGCGTTGAGGAACAACCGACCGTGAGTCACAAGTACCCACACCAGAGGTAGAAGGTTGAGGATCGTCAGGTTTTCGCACTATTTCGATATCCTGGGCATTCTTTCGGGCACTAACTGACCAAAGCCGTAGAAATTTGTCTCATTTCCCTTTCCCTCAGTTCAAACTATCAGATAGAAGAGGAGAGTCCCAATTTTCCGGGGAGTGAGAGCTGACTGCGACGAGCAGGTGAACAAGGTAACTGAGCCGGCTTTCCCAATGCATGCGGCCCTAGATTTTTGTTTTGGTGCACCCTACCACGCAGACCCTTCTCTCCAGTGGCCTATGAGCGCTTCGCGCTAAATTTGACCGCTAAATTTTGGATGATCTCGGTTTGGACACTCAACGGAAGCCTAGATCTACGGACGCCCTGAAAGGTTTAAGAACAGAGAAGAGAAGTAACCCCAGAGAACAATTGGTACCATGAGGTGTTGCTGGAAGGGATTCCCCTTCCAAACTTAAACAAAAATCCCTCCTCCTCCAGGCTCCTATAACACTAAGAAGAATCTCCAATAAAGGTAAGTGTTATCTGTTAATTTTTTCATTCATCATTTCCCATGTATTGTTTATCTACACATGTAAATTTCATGTAAAAAATTTTTGTTTTAATACTTCTGGGTGTCAGAAAGGATTAATTGAATTTTACATTATTTCTATGGGAAAATTTGATTTGCAAACGTAAATTCGTTTAAAGTAACGGCTCCGGAACGATTAACCCTTTGACTTTTTCGACGTATAAATACATCTTACGACCAGTGTTTCTGAGTATATATTCTCAATAATTCTAGCGGCTTCAATCAAGCGGAAAAGCTGGGAGGCACACATGTTAGAGAATGGTCTGTGTGGTCAGTGTGCACCACATAAAAAAATCCTGCAGCACACATTGCGTAATGAGAAAAAAAAACTATTTTTTTTTTTGGAATAAAACGCCGACTTTGGAGGTGTATTTCGTATAGTTATTTATCGTTGTATTCGCGTTTCATGGTCTTAGGTGATAAAATGGAAAACTAATTTCAGAAATTTGAGATGATTTTCATTACTTTGACGATGAAAACGACCTTGAAACTGAGCTCAAAGTACGGAAATGTTCAATTTTTACCAAAGTTCAGGAGTAAATAAATCACACCACACGTTCGAATACACATCAACTGGGAGGTCTAAATATTCTTTCACTAGTTGCACTGAATTATTTATACCATTTTAACAATAATGCAGTAGTCTGCATAAAGTAAATTTTGTAAATTTTATAATAAAAATCAAAATAAAAAGCAAAAAAATATAAGGGGGCTAGAGATGTGACTAATGACAGAGCATATTTTTTTAGTGCCACGAATGTCTAAATTTTTATTCTGGACCCTATTTTGAAATTGACATTTTTTTAGTTTGCATGAAATTGGCCAATGCCAATTTTTTACCACCAATTTGGGGGGTCCAAATTAGTAATGGGAGGTTTCTTGTTACTCGTGATAGATTAAATGGAGTTCTAAAGAAATAGCTAAGAGTTTTGGTCAACTGGAAAATGGAATTGCTGAAAATAGGGCTCAAAGTCGGCGAAATCACCGATAAATCATATGTCGCCGAAAACTGCTAATTCGCGGGGGCATAATTTCCATGAGTTTTCGACCCAATTTCGACTTTGGTGTCATACCATTTGGAAAAGATTCTCTATCATTCATAAGAAAAAATAATTTTTTTTTTTTTTCAAAAATTGACGACATAGAATGACAGTTTCAGAAAGGGGCCTGAAACAGTCAAAGGGTTAAATTTACGAAAAACGAGGGACCACTGTATTTGAAAATATTAAAAAACGTAGATTACTTTTGGAGCACTACACATGTGAATGTAAATTTGTTTGGACAGTTTAAGGGTTTAAGAAACCAATCCTCTCCAAGCCAGAGAAGAACATAGGCTGGATTATACAAAGAAATATCTTCAAATTTGGGAAACCTCAACATGGTCTGAAGTACTTTGGAGTGATGAGGTAACCTTCACCATCACTGTAACCATGGAGGATGTGGCATGCAAAGAGTACGTAACCTTTATTCGGCGCATGTACACACCCTCATTACAGGCTATCTTCCCCAACCAGCGAACCAGGTTGCTAAGAGTTGATGATGGGGCCCCGTCGTTCAACTAGTACTCAGGTTCCAGCCAATAAGAAGATGGTTTTGGCAATCGCAGAGGTTATGTGGGTACCACTCTCCTGTCTGCCCTTGTCATTCCCATTCTAGAGCTGGTTGAAGCACGGTCTGCTCTCTAGTGGCTTCTATTCTGCCTTGCTTACCGTGGAGTGCACTAATACCTATCACTGTACATAGTGTATATAGTGTACATACTGCTGTTCTAAATTGGTGAAGGATAATATAAGTCAAAAGTTTTCTGCTGTGTTTATTTTGCTCCCTTTACACCCAGGATAACAGGCCATTTGGACTCCTGGGTTGTAATAGGGGACATGTATACCGGCTCAGAGGTAGTGACCCAATAGACCCACGCTACACCTGTGGGACCACCAAACACCCAGACTCGCTCATGGTTTGGGGGTGTTTCAGTGCTCAGAGTGTTGGTGAACTCATTGTGCTTCCCAGAAACCAGCATATGAACCAGTATAATTACCTGGAGTTATTGTGTGGCAATTTACCTGAGGCGTTTGACAAGTGTGGGACTACGGTTTTTTATGCAGGACAATGCACTGTGTCATACTGCCAAATCTGTAGTTCACTGGCTTAAGGACTGTAAAGTGAGGTTATTTAATGACTGGCCAGGCAATTCCCCAGACCTAAACCCTATTGAGAACCTCTGGTCCATAGTGAAACAAAGTTTACTGGGCAAGGATATCGGTTCCATCTTGTGGCTGTAGGCTGCTCTACGTGAGGTATCAAATAATATACCTTCCCAAATCCTCAAGAATTTGTGCGAGCTTCCCAGGCTGAGGGACGTGATTAA
>NW_026476085.1:0-10295 GCF_026875155.1 Cherax quadricarinatus
GCCCTTTTTGCCACTCGATTTACGACCTTCATTGGCACTGGGCGGGCCGGCATGCATACGTTAAAATTTTTCAATACTGTGGGCCAATGGTCATCCCGGCACATCAGTTTAGTAACCCTCCCTATCACCGCAGCTACGTATAACCGTACAACGGGACAGTAAATTTCACCATGGTCCCCAAGATGAATCTGAATCTTGCACTGGAGATTTGGAAGAAAGGCCTTACTTGGGGCCCTCTGGTGGCCTGGTGTTAACGCTCTCGCTTCACACGGTAGGGCCTGGTTCGATTCCCAGCCAGAGTAGAAACTTTGGACGTGTTTTCTTTCCACCTGTTGTCTATGTTCCCCATCAGTAAAATGGTACCGGGGTGTTAGTCGACTGGTGTGGGTCGCATCCGGGGACACTGACCTAAGGAGGCCTGGTCACAGACCGGGCCGCGGGGGCGTTGACCCCCGGAACTCTCTCCAGATCCAGATACTCTCGAACTCTCTCTTTTTTTTCCCACTGTTGCACATAAACCTGTCTGAAACTGTCTGTCTGTATCTCTGCGTACTGTCTACCCTGTGTGTCTGCCCTTTGTCTGTGTGTGTCTTTGTCGCTTGTCTGTCTCAGAGCCACTCATTAACCCTTAAACGGTCCCAAACATATACATAAGTTCATGCGCGTAGTCCCCCAAAACTATATAACGTTTTCTTTGTCATTCATAAACATGCCACAAGAAGCCTGAGTAACCTAGACATGAGAAAAAGGTGTGGGGCACTCACGTGTGCCATATTAAAATAATTGGGGATGCCGGGGAACCATATGCCTCTTTTCCTTTTAAAAGAAGGAAATTTTTTTTTCCTCAAAAAATTTGGGGCGCTACGCGAGTGAAGTAATATATAACGTTTGGACTGTTTAGAGTTAAGAGTGTAATTGGTCCTTGAAGATGCCATATTAAAAAAAGATTGTAACACAATAATAATCACTGAGGCGATTAATGTGAAATGAAACTTAATATAGACATTTTGCTTAATCAAACTATGATTTTTTTTAAATTAAAATAATAAACATGCTACATAACATCTTATTTTTTTTTTTTTTTTTTATTATCACACCGGCCGATTCCCACCAAGGCAGGGTGGCCCAAAAAGAAAAACTTTCACCATCATTCACTCCATCACTGTCTGCCAGAAGGGTGCTTTACACTACAGTTTTAAACTGCAACTTTAACACCCCTCCTTCAGAGTGCAGGCACTGTACTTCCCATCTCCAGGACTCAAGTCCGGCCTGCCGGTTTCCCTGAATCCCTTCATAAATGTTACTTTGCTCACACTCCAACAGCACGTCAAGTATTAAAAACCTTTTTGTCTCCTTTTCACTCCCTATCAAACCGCTCACGCATGCCTGCGGGAAGTCCAAGCCCCTCGCACACAAAACCTCCTTTACCCCCTCCCTCCAACCCTTTCCTAGGCCAACCCCTACCCCGCCTTCCTTCCACTACAGACTGATACACTCTTGAAGTTATCTTTTTTCGCTCCATTTCTCTCTACATGTCCGAACCACCTCAACAACCCTTCCCAGCCCTCTGGCAACATTTTGGTAATCCCGCACCTCCTCCTAACTTCCAAACTAAAAAATTTCTCTGCATTATATTCACACCACACATTGCCCTCAGACATGACATCTCCACTGCCTCCACCTTTCTCCTCGCTGCAACATTCATCACCCACGCTTCACACCCATATAAGAGCGTTGGAAAAAACTATACTCTCATACTTCCCCTCTTTGCCTCCAAGGACAAAGTTCTTTGTCTCCACAGACTCCTAAGTGCACCACTCACTCTTTTTTCCCTCATCAATTCTATGATTCACCTCATCTTTCATAGACCCATCCGCTGACACGTCCACTCCCAAATACTGAATACGTTCACCTCCCCCATACTCTCTCCCTCCAATCTGATATTCAATCTTTCATCACCTAATCTTTTTGTTATCCTCATAACCTTACTCTTTCCTGTATTCATTTTTAAAATTTCTTCTTTTGCACATCCTACCAAATTCATCCACCAATCTCTGCAACTTCTCTTCAGAATCTCCCAAGAGCACAGTGCCCACCCAGCAAAGAGCACTGTGACAACCCCCAAATTGTGTGTGATTCTTTATCTTTAACTCCACGCCTCTTGCCAAACCCTCGCATTTATTCTCTTACAACCCCATCTATAAATATATTAAACAACCACGGTGACATCACACATCCCTGTCTAAGGCCTACTTTTACGGGGAAAAAATTTTTCCCCCTCTTTCCTACATACTCAAACTTGAGCCTCACTATCCTCGTAAAAACTCTTCACTGCTTTCAGTAACCTACCCCTACACCATACACTTGCAACATCTGCACATTCCCCCCTATCCACCCTGTCATAACGCCTTTTCCAAATCCATAAATGCCAAAAAAGACCTCTTTAGCCTTATCTAAATACTGTTCACTTATATGTTTCACTGAAACACCTGGTCCAAAACACCCCCTACGGTTTCCTAAAGCCTCCTTGTTCATCTGTATCCTATTCTCCGTCTTACTTTTAATTCTTTCAATTAAATAACTCTACCATACACTTTACCGGGTACACTCACAGACTTATCCCCCTATAATTTTTGCACTCTCTTTTATCCCCTTTCCCTTTTATACAAAGGAACTATGCATGCTCTTTTCCAATCCCTAGTACCTTACCCTCTTCCATACATTTAAATTTAAAAAATTGCACCAACCACTTTCCCAAAAATATATCCCCACCTGCTTTTAACATTTCTATCTTTATCCCATCAATCCCGGGTGCCTTACCCCCTTTCATTTTACCTACTGCCTCACGAACTTCCCCACACTCACAACTGGCTCTTCCTCACTCCTACAAGATGTTATTCCTCCTTGCCCTATACACAAATCAAAAGCTTCCCTATCTTCATCAAAATTTAACAATTCCTCAAAATATTCCTTTCCATCTTCCCAATACCTCTAACTCTCCATTTAATAACTCCCTCTCCTATTTTTTAACTGACAAATCCATTTGTTCTCTAGCTTTCTTAACTTTTTAATCTCACTCCAAAACTTTTTTTTATTTTCAACAAAATTTGTTGATAACATCTCACCCACTCTCTCATTTTCTCTCTTTTTACATGCTTCACCACTCCCTTAACTTCTCCTTTTTCTCCATATACTCTTCCCTCCTTGCATCACTTTTACTTTGTTTAAAAAATTCTCATATGCTAACATTTTCTCCCTTACTACTCTCTTTACATCATCATTCCACCAATCGCTCCTCTTCCCCCCCTGCACCCACTTTCCTGTAACCACAAACTTCTGCTGAACACTCTAACACTACATTTTTAAACCTACCCCATACCCCTTCGACCCCATTTTCCTATGCTCTCATTAGCCCATCTATCCTCCAATACTGTTTATATCTTACCCTAACTGCCTCCCTTTTAGTTTTTAAACCTTTACCTCTCTCTTCCTTGAAAGCTTCTATTCTCCTTGTATCCCATCTACCTTTTACTCTCAGTGTAGCTAACAACTAGAAAGTGATCTGATATATCTGTGGCCCCTCTATAAACATGTACATCCTGAAGTCTACCAACAGTCTTTTATCTACCAATACATAATCCAACAAACTACTGTCATTTCGCCCTACATCATATCGTGTAAAACTTATTTAAACCTCTTTTTCTTAAATATGTATTACCTTTTAACTAAAAACCCCCTTTTTATAAAAAAGTTCAATCAAAGGGGTCCCATTATCATTTACACCTGGCACCCCCAAACCCTTTCCTACCACACCCTCTCTAAAAGTTTCTCCTACTTTAGCATTCAAGTCCCCTACCCCATTACTCTCTCACTTGGTTTTAAAGGCTCCTATACATTCACTTAACATCTCCCAAAATCTCTCACTCTCCTCTGCATTCCTCTCTTCTCCAGGTGCATACACGCTTATTATGACCCACTTCTCGCATCCAACCTTTACTTTAATCCACATAATTCTTGAATTACACATTCATATTCTCTTTTCTCCTTCCCTAACTGATCATTTAACATTACTGCTACCCCCTTCCTTTCTCTAACTCTCTCAGATACTCCAGATTTAAATCCCATTTATTTCCCCCCACTAAAACTTCCTTCCTCCCCCCTTTAGTTTTTTTTTTCAGTTTTAGGGCCAGACACCAAATTTCTTTTCATTCATAACTTCAAAAACATTTCTGTTTTTTTTGTCACCCCGCACAACATCCACGCACATTTAACCCCCCCATTTTTTATAAATTTTTTCTTTTTCTCTTTTTTAGAAATTGTATAAAAGGAAAGGAGTTACTACCCCCCATTGCCCCCCGGCTTTTTAGTCGCCTCATAAACCGACACGCTTTGGCTTCCGGGGGAAAGATTTTTTTTTTTTTTTTTCCTTTTTCCCCATGGCCCAATAGAAGAAATAAAAAAAAACAAGAGCATTTAAAAAAAAAGGGGGGAAAAACCAAGATGAAAATGAAATAATAAATGCATTTTGCGTGTCTGTGAAGTGTGCCAAAGTTAAGTAGGAGTAGCAAGAAAAATCCCTTTTTATCTTAGGGTGTTTTTTGAACAAAACATAAAAATTTAAAAATTTAAAAATTTTAAAAATAAAAAATTAACATTAAATTTAACAAATATGGTGATTTTCGGTCAGCTTGACAAGTGCAAAAAAAACCTTTCCCGTTCCAGGCTGGAAACAACGTTTGTTTACATAACTCACAAGAACCTTCCTACACCCTCATTCTCTCTCTCTCTCTTTTTTTCTTTTAAAATCTTGTTTACCAACCTCCCACTCTGCATTAAGACACAGGTTTTTTAAGGGTAATTTAATGGGGGAACACTTTTAATTATAAATAGTTTAAAAATAAAAAAATAATTTTTAATATTATACGGGGTTATTTTTGGGTTAAAGGGGGGTTCACATTAGAGATAAGGGAGTGATACAAATGACTTCAAGAGTGAAAACCATCTGAAAGGGGAAAAGGGAGGGGGGGAAAGGGCCCGGGGCCAAAAAAGGTTTGGGGGGAAGGGGGAAAAAGGGGTTGTATATAAAATGCTCGTACGTATGTGTAGTGTGACCTAAGTGAAAGGGAAGAGCACCCAAGATGTCCCTGTAACCCTTGCATTTTTAAACAAAAAAAAACCACCACAACCCTTTCCCCTCATGTAAAACAAATACAGGGGACCCCCACATAACGATATTAATCCGTTCATGAAAAGCCATTGTTATGCAAATTAAATCTTTTAGGCAAGAATTTTCCCCCATAAAAATAAGGGAAATAAAAATTAACCTGCAAGACACCCCAAAGTATGAAAAAAAAAAAAAACATTTTCACCACATAAATTTTAAATTTTTTAATACCCACAAACTGAAAAAGGCATGCACAATTACATGAAAACTTAATTTTAAATTGAAATCGGGTAAATGATTGAGGGGATGGGGGGGAGGAGAGAGCCCTAAGTTTTAAAGGAAGGGGGAAAACCCCCTTTCCAAATTAAACTTGAGGTGCCAATCCTTTTCGGGGGTTACTTCCCTTCTTTTTTTAAATGCCACTGGGAACCACTTAAAGAGTCGCTGGACTTTTTTGCCGCACAACCCTTTATCTGTCCATAGTGGCTGTACCCCCCCGGGTTCCTTTAGGCCCTTTCCTAAAGTGTTTTCACAACTTTGTCATGAAAGGCACCAGCACGGCTTGCAATAGCTTGTGAGGGGGGAAATTTTCCCATCCAAAAAGGGTTTTTGCACTTTCACCAAAATTGAAACCGTTTTCCTTAATTTTTGTATTAAAACCCTTCTTAAAATTCCCCTCTCCCCTCCTCCGAACCATTTTTTCCTCATCGGGCCTTTTTGCGGGTTGAAGTTGATCAACCCAGTCCATCAGGGTTATTTTCTTCTTGCCCTCCTCCCCCCAACTCTTCCAAAATCCCCACTAACCCCCAAACCCCCAAGGACTTTCCCAGTGCCACAATGGATTCCCAACGGGCATACCCCCCTCGGGGTTTGCCTAAAACCCTTAAAAAAATCCCTTTGGTCAACAAAATTCGGGCACGGGTTTTTTTCCCAAGCAAAAGTTCAAGGCCTCTTAGTCACTTTCCCCCCCCAACCTTCCCTAAAAAGGGTTTCAAAAAATTGAGGATATTAAAAGGGCCTCTCGCCCAAAAACCTCTTAGAGTCATTGATTTCTTGGAGGGTCACTACAAAGCCCCTTTTCCCAAACAGGCTTTTGTGTACATTTTTTTTGAAGTTTGAAATAACCGGGCTGGTCCATGGGCGCAGGAAGGATGGAAATTTAGGGGAAAAAACCCCCCCTTTAATGAAGCTAAAGTCCCCAAAAAAATTTCGCTGGGGGGGGCCACATCTTAAAATGACCAGGGGCTTTTGTAAAAACACCAGGAGGCACTTAAGGGTCAAATTTCTTTTCATTAGGTAATTTTTCACATTTGGGGCAAATGCATGGGTAACCATCATGAAAAGTCCCTAGTGACCCATCCCCTTACTTTTTTGCCCTCCACACACACCAAATTACCCTTTGGGAAAATATTTTTTGCCTGAACACTCGGGGAATTTTTTGAGTGAAAATTAAACAAAATAAAGGCTTACTTTGAATCACCACAATTGGGAACACATCAACAGATTTAACCCCTGTTTTCATAGGCTTACGTCCTTTTGGGAGTCCCTTTTCCCCCCCTTGATTAAGTGGGCCCCCTGTTTGGGAAATTTTTTTCCCAAAAAACCCGGGCATTTCATCACAAAAAAACCATTTGGGTTCAGGTTTCGGGTCCTTCACTGCCCAAATTACCCCCTTAAAAATTCCTGCACATATTTTTCAGCTGTTTTTGGGGTTCCGAAGGGGGCGCCTAAACCACCCCTTATCACACTATGAAATGCCACTCCCTTTTTTTTAAAATTCTCTAAAAACCCAACCTTTCCCGGGCCCAAAAAATTTCACTCGAAATAAATCACATTTTGGCAGCATTTTTTTAAATTAAATCCTATGAAATTTCCTTTACCTTTTTTTTTAAATGATCATTTAGAATGCTATCTCCTGCAATCTTTTTTCTTTTATCCACAAAAAATAAAAAGTCCTCAACATCTTCCATCACTTGCGATTTTTTGTTTCGAAAAACACAGTTGAACCTTTGGCACGAACAACTTCCCTTTATTGCCGTTTTTGTTGCCCACAATAGTAGCGATGGTTGATTGGGGGTTTTTTATACAACCTGGCCAGTCGGAGACACGCACTCCATTTTTATACTTTTCAAATGATCTCTTTCTTCATCTCTATAGTAATTCTCACCCCTTTTTGCTGGGGGGGGTTGGCACTAAAAGCTTTCTTTTTTTTTGGGGCCCATGGTCCTTAAATTTTGGGAGATAAAATCACCAAAAAAAACGTAATAATTGAAATTTTTCCGATTGTATGCCCGGATGTTTCTGCGGGGGCTGGCTGGTAAACAATTTCCACCGGCGGGAAAATTGAGGCTGGCTAAGGCCGCACATAAAACGCTCCCGGACGAACAGCGTTGAGCCCGGGTTTTTTTTGGGGGTATGCAAGGGCCCAAAAACTTTAAAAAGTTTCCCGGGAAAATGGGACGTAAAATGTAAAAGCCGGAACCCCGGAATTTTTAAAAGTTAATTTTCAAGGCCAACGGTAAAGCGGGGGCCACTGTATAGGGTTTCGTTTTAAAACTCACTTGGCAAAGGGCGGTATTACCTCCATGGGGCGTTGCCCGTCTCCCCCCCCCAAAACCCAAATGTATATCAGAATTTCTCTTATACAAGTAATTTGTACTAAATCTTTGGGTTTGGGTACCTACTGTTTAAACTTTGTTTTAATAATTTTAATATATATTTTCAACTTTCTTAGGACAACCCTTTAAAATTGCCAAGAGGCCAAAATTTAATAAAATTTTTTTTCTGAAAAAAAGAATAAGATTATTATTTTTGAACATAAGTGTTTTTTTAACAACAAATCTTTTCAGATGGGACAAAAAGTAACCCCCAGTATGGGGCCCAAGGGAAGAGTTATTCTTTTGTTTAAAACGTTTAAAAACCCCTTTAGGGCCCCTTCCCCTATATTTTATGGTTTAAGCCCCGGGGCCCCAAACCTTTTAGAAATATGGGTTTTAGCTCACCCTTGGGTCAATAAGCCGTAATGGGAAATTTTTGGGGCCCAGATATGAGAGAAATGTCCCACTTTTACCCCCCGGATTTAAAACCCCTTTTCGAATAAGTAATTTTTGGAACCAAAATTTTAAAGTAAAATTTTTGTCAAAATACTGATCGGGTGAAAAGTCACTGGGAAATCAACAGGTCATTCGACCGGACGTACCATGCAGCCTGAGCACCTTTTACAAATCCATGTACGCCAGTTTTGCCATTGTTTTCCCTGAGGGGCGATTTCCCCCGGTTCATAGGAAAGCTTAGGTATTAGCCATTTTTTTTTGTGTTTTTTTAACTGCTAAAAAAGCCCCCATGGGTCCCAAAAAAAAGCCTTTTAGTGCCAGCCAGCACTTTGATGAAGGGCTGAGAGAGGGGGGAATGTGCCTTTTTCAGTGATTCTGCAATATGTAATGATACTAAAGCAGCAGGAGTATGTCATATTGAAGGACTATCTTGTCCTGTCTCCCAACACAATTCCTAACATATGCCAGAAACAGACCTCTCTGGAACACTTTTTTAAGTGACAGGGGTCCATTGACTCTCAAGCTGGTCCTAGTGACATTAAAAAACAAAGAAGGGAATTAACCCAGGATAAGGACTTGGCACCTGGAGTCCTTATGGAAGGGGATTTCCCTTCCAAACAGTTGTAAACTCCTCCATCCTCTCCTCTCCTTCCGTCTTCCATGCATCACCATGTTTTCAATAAAGGTAAGTGTGATATTATTATTATTATTAAAGATTAGCCGGTATTCTCCCAGCCCAGGCCTTTTCCAAGTGGTGGCCCGGCCTTGGCTCCCTCTTTAGGGAGTGTCTGAGACCTAAGTCTCCCATGGGAGGAGGCACAAGTACCTCCTCATCTTTGGGATCAACTGTCCCCAGGCCTAGCCACAAGCTAGGTCTCTCTGGTCTGCCATCCCCACCCCAAGGGGGCAAATGGGAATGACAGTCATATGAGCTAAAGGCTCGGGCTCAGGCACCTACCCTACCCTACCCTAGAAGGGTTAGGCATGGTATCGATCATGTTATTATTGTTGTATTCGTCATGTGTCAATGTTTTCTGCGTAGATAAATGTATATTTCCTGTAGAAAACATTTAATACTTTTGGGTGTCTGAAACAGATTAATTGGATTTCCATTACAGTGGACCCCTGACGTACGATGTCCCCAACCTACGTTAAAACCCACCCGTGACGCTTTTCAGCGTAAAAATTTGACCCGACGTATGTTCAAAAACTTGTCCTACAGCATTCGTCCAGTATGTGTCCACAGGTCTGTCCTCCTGAGCGTGCCTCAGCTGGCCTGCCTTCAGTTAGTGTGCCAGTGTTTACAAGCCAGAGCGATCGCTCCCATGCATACATTCGGAATATTTTGTATTATTTCAGTGTTTTTAGTGCTTCTAACTGCTAAATAAGCTACTATGAGCCCAAAGAAAGCTTCTAGTGCCAACCCTGTGGTAAAAAGGGTGAGAAATACTATCGTTCCACGGTCAGCTGCTGCTGCACCATGGGCAGCTGCTGCTGCTGCTGCACCATTGTCAGCTGCTGCAACTGCTGCTGCTGCTGTAGCACAGTCAGCTGCTGCTGTACCATAGTCAGCTGCTGCTGTAGCACCGTTGTTGGTGTGGCATATCAAGAATGCCGAGAAACAATTAACCTCAGAGGGTTAGCCACCCAGGATAACCCAAGAAAGTCAGTGTGTCATCGAGGACTGTCTAAACTTTTTCCATTGGGGTCCTTCATCTCGTCTCCCAGGATGCGACCCATACCAGTCGAATGACACCCAGGTGAACAGGAAAAAATGCCTGGTACTAGTTCTCATATTGGTGAATTTAAGGCCAGCTAAGGTTGGTTTGAGAGATTTAAGAATCGTAGTGGTATACACAGTGTGATAAGGCCTGTTCTGGAAGAAAATGCCAAACAGGACCTACATTACTCAGAGGAAAAGGCACTTCCTGACAGTGTCTCATCAGTCATTGCTGCATCTTCAATAAAGGTAAGTCTTTATTCTTCACTTAGTAGAGTAAATACATGCACAGTACATATTATGCTGTACTACTCTACTATTGTGCATGTATCCCTTCTTTTGTATTAGGAAAAAGTAT
>NW_026476086.1:0-10473 GCF_026875155.1 Cherax quadricarinatus
TTTGAGGAGGTAGTCATGGTAATAAATTGATATTGTGTTTATGGACTTCAGTAAGGTCTTTTGACAGGGTCCCACATCAGAGACTATTGAGGAAAATTAAAGCACATGGAATGGAGGAGAATTTTTTCCTGGATAGAGGCATGGTTGACAAATAGGAGCAGAGAGTTTGCATAAATGGGGAGAAATCAGAGTGGGAAGCGTCACGAGCGGTGTTCCAAGGGGTCGGTTTTGGGGCCCCCCTGCTGTTCACAATCTACATAAACGACATAGATGAGGGCATAAAGAGCGACATCGGCAAGTTTGCCGATGACACCAAAATAGGCTGTCGAATTCATTCTGACAAGGACATTCGAGCACTCCAGGAAGATTTGAATAGACTGTTTGCAGTGGTCGGAGAAGTGGCAGATGCAGTTTAATATAGACAAATACAAAGTTCTAAATGTTGGACAGGACAATAACCATGCCACATTTAAACAAAATAATGTTAGATCTAATATTATGGATTGCAAAAAAGATTTAGGAGTTCTGGTTAGCAGTAATCTGAAACAAAGACAACAGTGCATAAGTGTTCGCAATAAAGCTAATAGAATCCTTGGCTTCATATCAAGAAGCAAAATAATAGGAGTCCTCAGGTTGTTCTTCAACTCTATACATCCTTGGTTAGGCCTCATTTAGATTATGCTGCCAGTTTTTGGTCACCGTATTACAGAATGGATATAAATTCCTGGAAAATGTAAAAAAGGAGGATGACAAAGTTGATCCCATGTATCAGAAAACCTTCCCTATGAGGATTGACTAAGGGCCCTGAATCTGCACTCTCTAGAAGACGTAGAATTAGGGGGGATATGATTGAGGTGTTTAAAAATGGAAGACAGGAATAAATAAAGGGGATGTAAATAGTGTGCTGAAAATATCTAGCCTAGATAGGACTCGCAGCAATGGTTTTAAGTTGGAAAAATTCAGATTCAGGAAGGATTATAGGAAAATTTCTGGTTTGGTAATAGAGTTGTGGGTGAGTGGAACAAACTCCCGAGTACAGTTATAGAGGCCAGAACGTTGTGTAGCTTTAAAAATAGGTTGGATAAATACATGAGTGGATGTGGGTGGGTGTGAGTTGGACCTGATAGCTTGTTGCTACCAGGTCAGTTGCCGTGTTCCTCCCTTAAGTCAATGTGACCTGACCTGACTAGGTTGGGTGCATTGGCTTAAGCCGGTAGGATTTGGGGCCTTCCCACATGGGCCTAGGCCTTCTGCAGTGTTCCTTCGTTCTTATTTTTTATGTAATCAGACGGTTTTTGGGTGCCATGGGGGCCCGGGGGCCCCGGGTGGCAAAAGCTCCCGTTCAACCCCGGGAGGCCCCGGGGGTTCGATTCCCGGGGGGGAAAATTTCACACTTTTCCTTACACCAATTGTCCTGTTCACCTACAGCAAATAGGTACGGGGGTGTTAGTCGATGGTTGGGTGATCTTGGGGGACAAGTTTTAAGGGACCCAATGGAAAAAGTTAGACAGTCCTCGATGACGCATGACTTTCGGGGTTATCCTGGGTGGCAAACCCCCGGGGGTTAAAAAATCCGAACGAAATCTTTCTTCTATCTTAATAAATTAACTGTAAAAACACTTGTTTGGTTTTGGGGAAATAAGATAGGTCTACAAAATTTTAATTTGCAGTTCAGACAGCCAACCCTCTTTTTAAAAAACTTCCCAACACTAAAAACCTGGGGTATCTTCAAGTTTCAAAAAGGAAAAAATTACCCCAAGGTATAATCAAAATTTATTTCTAAAAATAGTTGCCAGGTGCATATCAAGTAAAAAAGAATCAGAAAAATGATTCCCACAAGGCAAAAGAATAAGACCTCCAAAGAGTCCCCAGTTAAAAGAAACCATCAAAAAAAGAGAGATTGTCTTTTGCAAGGGGTATCTTTTTTCTAAAATTGCAATGCAACAATTATGGAATGTAAATTTGAAAGATTGGGGGGAACTTGACGATGTAAAGGTGTTTGGGAAATCAAATGTAAGGTTGTATGCCAAATTAAACTTCTGTTACAATGTCACAAAGGAAGACACCTTTATATAGTTTAAAAGGTCTAAGAAATGTTGATAATAATGATAAGTTGACAATCCGACCAACAATACAATGTAAAAATTGCTGCTAATGTTAACCCTTTGGGGGTCACGGCCCTCTAAAAACTCGTTCTCAGGGTCGGCCAAATTAAAAAAAAAAAAAATTTTTTTTTCTTAAAAAATTTTTTTTTTTTCAAAGCATTATAGGCAAAACAAAAAAATTTTTACCGTCAATATTATCGAGATAGGAGGTGTGAATTTGCCAAAATTGAACAACATTGTAACATGCCGACTGCCGTCACCGGTATTTTCTATTTCTTTTTTATGTATTTTTTTCAATTATTTTTCTTTTTTTCTTTTTCTAAAAAATTTTATGGCCCCCTCTGGGCCAACAATCAGTTTTTTTGTAAGTTATTTTTTTTTAAATACTAACAATAAGGGCAAAAAAACCTGTTGTCATTATTTTGTTTACAGAAAATATTTACACAAAAAAAAATATGAAATGTTTTTTATTACTATTTTTCTATATTTTAATACCATTACAGTCACGGGACATGTTTTAGAATTTTCTGGCCCCTGGGAACTTTTAAAATGTTCATGCCAGGGGGGTTTTATTTTTTAAAAGAGTGTTCTCTTTTGTTTTTTTTTGTTGTGCACAAACGAACCCTCTTCTGCCTTTTTTTAAAGCATACATGAAATTTTCCGGGAAGTGAAAGTTAGCCCATTATTTTGGGAAAGGGGGGGGCAATTCTGCTGTCCTTGGTACTTGAAACTTTTTGTTGATGAAACAAACAGTTCCCGAAATGGGTTTTTTTGCCTCTTTTATCTTTTAAATTTTGGCGGGAAATTAGGGGAAAAAAAGGATGCCCCACTTAAATCTTGGACCAAAATCAAAAAACCCAATTCTTTGATTTTTTGCCCTGAACCCATTTTAAGGTGAACAAACCTGGGTTTTTTGGGGTTTTTCCTTTTTGCCCCCCACTTTTGCCACAAAACTGTAAAAATGTCACTCGGCCAAAAAATCCTTTTTGGGGCCCCCCCCCCCCCCCGGGGCCCCCCCCCCCCGGGCCCCCCCCCCCCCCCAGGGGGGGTTTTACCGTTATCTTTTAAAATTTTCCCCCTTACGGCTGGTTTATACCCGTCGTAAGAACAATTGCAAACAAACATACCCCGGGGGATTAAAAACCCGGGTCAGGAGTCCAAAATCCACCCGTCCGTTAGCCCTGCCCAGCTAGCCCAATAAGATTTCAACTAGGTATATGTTAGGGGCAAACGCACGGGCTGGGTTTTGAGACCCCTTGACCGGGGGGTTTTCAATCCCCCGGGTATGGTTTGGCATGGTTTTTCATTTTGTTCTAACCACACCCCTGAGTGCCGTAATTTTCCTGTTATTTTGCAATGTATAACTTCCGTGTACCAAAATACCAATTCGACCACTGAACAAACACAAAAAAACAAAAAAACTTTTTACCCAACTTTTCCCCCTTGCTTTTGGGTTTTAATGCTTGAAAAAAATTTTTCCCTTTTAAAGAATCAAAGACTCGTCAATTTTCAAGTTCCTGAAGGGAAAAAAAACGTACTGAATTTTCTTTCGTACCAAACAATTTCCCAATCTTATATAACCTGTCATTTCATTTCGTCAGGCCTGGTTTTTTCTGAGAAGTGAAGATACGAACATTTTGCCAAATCATTCCTGGATTATTCACTGAAAAGGGGTTGCAAATCAGGCGGTTGTTTACCAGTATGATTTCACTTTTGTTTTACAAGTGGCTAAGATTTTGTGGCAAAGAAAGATACTCCAGCCACATTGCCTCCTTTCCCCTGGTTTGACGTGATTTTTTTGGGAAAGTAATGTGTTTGCCATGGTGTACTCGTAGTAGTGTTGCCTTTCCATACAAAACTTTTCATCGTGGTTTTCCAAAAAATAACTCGAAACATTCCGTTCGTGGCATTGTTCCCAAGTGTACAAATGGCCTATTCCAAATTTGGGTCATCAAACGGTGGGGATTTTGGGAAAAAAATTGACAGTTCCTGCCAATCCCAGGTGCGGTCTGCTGGTGGGTATGGGCAATGACAGTGGGGTTTTGGGTTTGGAGGGGGGGAGGTGGGTGGGGGGGTGGGGGGGGGATGGGGCCTTTGTTTTGATCAGCTGAGACGCGGCGGGGGGCGCATGGGCCCCCGCTGGTGCCTCACCGCCGACACCTTCCACCACGCACATTTTCCCTCCCAAATTTCAAAAAGTATCATCGCATTTTCCGTCTGTTTCCCGTTGTACACCCGGGATGTACTCCCAATTTCATTTCCCTTCCCCCTTTAATAGCAAAAGGCCACTATCGAGCGCAATTTTTCGTGTTTTTACTGACGCTTTCAGGGGAAAATTGCACTTCACTATCATCTGGAATAGTTTTTAAGACTTTATTTTATTTCACATACTATCATCACACATGCTCTCATCGAGTCTGGGGTTTGGGAAAATGAAGTTTTTCCCCTTGGATTGGGAAAATGAACGTGAAACAGGGCCCAGACCAGGGTGGGAAAGGCTGAGGGTCGTCTGGGTTTTTCCCCACTATTACCGTATTAGGTTTTTAGTTTCGGGCAAAACCTCCCAAAACCTTTAAACTCTCTTCACTGGGGCCCTTCCACCGTTTAGAACTGTCTTGGGGAAAAAAAAGTGTCCCAATTCGCCGAGGAGGGGGAGTTTTTTAGCGGGCATGGTGGTATTGTTTACTAAGATGGGTTCCCACAAAGCACCCTGGGGCCCGATTTTTTTTCACCGCGCACACCGACCCCCCCAAAACCCTTCTTCACATGTAGGCCTACCCCCCTTTTCCCGGGATTTGCGGCGCTAGAATTTTTGCATCTAGTATGTCAAAAAACCCCTACACATAAACGTACCATTTCGTCCAAAACCCTAAAGGGTTAATAATGAGGTTTTTTTGAAGTAGCCTTTCCATGTTACAGGTAAAAAACTGATGATAAAAGGCATAAAACAAAAAAGTAAAAGCATTATTGGACCCGGGTCCCAGGTACTTTATAAAACGTAAAAGTCTTATGGTTTTTGAAAGTACAGATGGGAGATCCCACAACTTTATAATTATCTGGTTTTCTCTCAGATAAAAGGTGCTCAATTGTATAGCACTGTTTATGTAACTGTCAGTTGGGCAATGAGAAAAAACGTGTTAATTCAGTAATTGTAGAATAGACTATCCAGAGAAAATATCTACAGTAGGGCTTAGTAAAGCTACAGAAAGACTCTCACATAATGTAAATTTAGCACCTTCTGGTGTAAGTGATGATTCTGTAGGCCCAATAAATATTTTTGATAGGTAGTGACTATTATGCCTCCTTTGTAAAGGGTATGGTAAAGAAATGTGTGTCACCCTTTTGAAGACTGCAGAGGCCATGTAATGTATGGTAGATTCCTCGTAACAATAATTCATGACTAGAGGAAACTACAAAACCATAACTGTGTGTCTTACTCATGAAGTCGTACCCCAGTATAATTCTTCCATAGAGGATGGTGTTGAGCCAGTGCATAAATTGTGGGAATTAGACAGCATTGGAATAAATGTAAATGAAGAAAGTCCAGACGATTCTTTTACTCAAGAGCAGTACCTGAAAGATGTAAAATTTGAATCTGGACAATACTGGGTACGACCTCCGTGGAGACTAAACCATCCATAATTGTCCACTAATTACAGAATGGCATATGGGCAGTTAAAGGCTCAGCTCCGCGAACTGAGTAAGACACCAGAATTGTTAACTGCCTATAATGATATAATTGCTGAGCAGTTAATTAATAAATGTATAGAAGAGGTACCTCCTGAGCAAGCCAAAATTTATGGTCACTATTTGCCACATCACGGAGTGAAGAAGGATCCTAAGACCACTCCTCTGAGAATTGTGTTTAATTGTAGTGCTAGGAGTAACAAAAGTGTACCTAGTTTAAATGACTGTTTGATGACAGGTCCGTCGTTGACGGAAAAATTAAGAGATATCTTATTAAATTTCAGGATGAAAAATTATGCCTTTACGGCTGACATAAGTAAAGCTTTCCTAAGAGTGGGTTTACAAGAGGCTGACCGGGATTGTACCCGCTTCTTATGGCCTTAGAATCCTATTGACCCACTTAGCCCTCTGAAAACCTTTCGCTTTAGGAGCGTATTATTTGGTGCTACATCCAGTCCGTTCCTACTTCAAGCGACGATAAATGCACACCTTAAATGTACGGGAAGTCCATTGAGTAAAGTAATGAGCAAAGAATTTTACGTGGACAATTTCTTGGGTGTGACGTCAACTGAAGAGGAACTGTTTATGACTTATGGAGAGGCTAATAAAATAATGCAAAGTGCAAATATGCCTCTGAGAGAATGGAATAGTAATTCGTCCAAATTGAAGGACAAAATAAGTAAAGATTACCCTGGAGATGAAGTGCAAAAATGTAGTAATGTATTGGGTTTAAATTGGGATACTGAGAGAGATTTGTTAATGTTAAAACCTAATAATTACAGTATGCCCAATAAATTAACTAAGAGAGTCTTGCTTGCTGAAGTTTCCAAATGTTTTGATCCACTAGGCTTAGTGTCACCCCTTACTATAAGAGGGAAATTATTAATTCAGGAAGCATGGAAACTTAAATGTGCTTGGGATGAAATTCTACCTGAGGAATTCATTAACAGGTGGGATGAATTAATTGGTGATTATGAGAAAATTCCAATGTTGGAGTTCCCACGCCAGGTGGCCAATCCAAATGGGAAAAATGTACTCCACATATTTTGTGATGCTTCAATATTGGCATATGGAGCAGTTGCTTACCTTCAATGTAATAGTGTTATTTCTCTTATGTCTAAAGCTAAAGTGTCTTTAAATAAATCACGTACCTTGCCTCAGTTGGAATTAACAGCCATTTATGTAGGTGTCAAATTAGCTAATTATATAAGAAATAAGTTGCAGGAGGTAAATATTAGCGACACTGTAATTTGGTCTGATAATGAGGTATCCTTACAATGGATTCGCAATGGAAACGGTAAAATTGTGTACGTACAAAACAGAGTCGCTGAAATTTATCAGATGCAAGAGAAGTATAATAGTTTGGGTCAGCATATGTTAACATTTAATCATATACCCGGTGAGGAGAATCCAGCTGATTTCTTGTCTGGAGGTTTACCTTATGCTAAATTTGTAAATGCTGTATCATGGTTTAAAGGACCGAGCTGGTTGGTATATAAAGCTAATTGGCCTGTACAAAAGGCGTATAATTGCTCCTGTTTGAAATTACTGTGACCACCGCTCCAATAGTTTGTCCTTCCTTAGCCATTGACATAAAGAGGTATTCTTCTTTACCCAAACTAATCAATGTAACTAAGTTGGTGTTTAAATTTCTAAACAAGATGAATATTTCATATAAGTTTTTCACCTCTTGAATATTGAATAAAGAGGGTACAGGAGGAAATCTATGGAAATGAGATTAAATTGATGATGGAAAGAAAAATTGTGAAAGGTTCCATAATAAAGAAATTGGGGCTGTATTTAGAGAACAATGTAATTAGGTGCAGAGGTAGGTTACAAAATGCTGAATTGGGTGATTATGCTAAACACCCTATCTTACTGCCCAAAACTCATCATCTAACAAATTTAATTGTTCTAAATGCCCATAAAAATGTAATGCATGGTGGGGTACAAGATACCTTAAATTGTATTAGGGAAACTTTCTGGATTCCACAAGGACGGCAAAGTGTAAAAAGGGTGATTAAATCTTGTGTAATATGTCGCCATGTGGATGCCAGATCCTATATGTACCCAGGTCCTCCACCATTGTCAAATGAGCAATCTGAGTCGTTTAGCAACGAACTCCGGCCGGCCGCAGTGTGGAAAATACTGTACATATTTTCCGGAAATACGGTAATTTATAGGTAAATAGAAGCCCTATACTGTATTTTTAAAAGAAGTATGTTATCGAAAATGGGAAACCTGCAGCTGGGGGAGTCACTCGCCATCTTGGTTTTGAATTCTGTACAAACGTTGGTGTAATGGGAAGAATTTTTCGTGCTCTAGAGGTTAAAATTGTGTTGACACCTCTCAAATAGGAGGCGAAATTGGTGTATGTGCATTCCTGCATAACTTGAGATATCAGACGACTGGACAAGACAGCTCCAGGAACCTCAGATAAGCTCTCTAGATTTGTGTGTAATTCTGGCCAGCATTATTTTCATAGATTTAGAGTGAGGTTTTCTGAGAATGATACACATTAATCTCCAGTCAAATTGGTGAGTGATATTAAGATATATTTTCCTTCTGTTATGTAATTGTGTATATATATAACCATTTATTATTTTTAATATACAGTCCACAAATTTATATATTTACCAGTATTCCTGGTGTATGTATATTTCATTTAATTAATAGGTCCAGAGCAACTTGAGGTTATGACAGTGGTAGGTATCGAAGGGGGACATTTTTTGCGACCTAGGTGTCCCAAATTCCTACTTGTCTATGTAACATTGAAAAATAATAATTATCTTTGTTATTTTCTGTTATGTACATAATGAGTTACATTCAGATAAATGCAATTTTCCACAATAGTGATAGTGAGTGTAGCAGTGTAGTGATATTGAGAGTAGGAGCATAGTAATGGTGAGTAGCAGTATAGTGACAGTGTAGCAGTGTAATGAAGGTGAGTGTAGCAGTGTACTGATGGTGAGTGTAGCAGTGTAGTGATAGTGTAGCAGGATTTAAATAATATGAGTATGTTACTGAGAACAAGTAATATATATAACTCTGCAAGAACATAAAAAAAATCTTAATGTAAACAAAGGAACTAATAAATAAAACTCCTAAATCATTATTCAATAAACAAAAATATTTCCTTCTTCATTAAATAAATATTTAACTCACACACCAACACTCTTGTGTCTTTTGTTTTTACCATTGGTGAGACTTTTCACCTTGGCCTTGTTCGCAGTCATTTTATTCATCTCTGCCTTCTTAGGGTCAGTTATTTTGTATATACCTTTTCGGTTACTGGCACCTCGGAGGGCAGTTAACCTGTAGGCTAGGTCAACATCATCAATTGTTTCTATCTCTTGAATTTTCCTCTTTTTGCTCTTCTTTTGCTTGCCATTTAACCCTGTCTGGTCCAGGTCAGTTTTCCTCCGATGAATTTTGTCTGCGACGTCTCTTATGTTTGCTTGTTTTTTTGGCTTTCTTACCATAGCCATCTTCAGTGTATCGCCGGTTCGTCTCCTCCAGAGTTTGACTGGTGCGATCAGTCCCATGGCACTCATTGTAATTGACATGAGGACACACAACACAGTCATTGTGAAGGTAGTAGAGGAACACTCATGACAGCGTGATGTCACCTCAAGAAGAAGTGTTTTAAGATTTTGGACTTCCACGTAACATTCATAAGCGGTGATGACGCGACCAATGACAGGCAGCCACCTTGGATCAAACTGAAGGTCACTGTCGGTACTTGTCTCTTGTACTGGGGTGTCGCTCACATATCCCCACACATCAACTACAGTCGAGATGGAGAACCAATAGAACACTGGCTGGCAAGCATCGGTAGCTTGGTCAACCTCTCTTCTGAGGTCGTCTCTCTCCTTTTCTAAATCACGAACCCATGGATCGAAAAGCTGATAATAACAACCCACTATTTCCAGAATGATTCCCACTGCCAGCATCCACAAGCAGCAGGTTTTCAGTGCCATTTTGCAAAACATTTTGACGATTCTTAAGTTTACTGTTTAGTTCTTTATTTGATTATTTGATTATAATTTGATTTTCAAACTTAAGTTTAATTATATCAATAATATATTAATATAATAAATGATACCCCATTTTACTAAATATATCAACATTATGAAAAAATAGTGACCTTCGAATTTTCAGTTTATAATTGAAAGTGCACATAGAATTTATTTACATAGAAGAGAATCAAAATTTAATATTTTAACAGTGAGTTGTATTATAGTGTCTTATGACGGTGAGTGTAGTATAGTGTGTAGTGATAGTGTAGGTGTGTAGTGATGGTGAGTGTAGCAGGGTAGTGATGGTGAGTGTAGCAGTGTAGTGATATTGAGTGTAGCATTGTAGTGATGGTGAGTGTAGCAGTGTACTGATGGTGAGTGTGCAGTGTAGTGATGGTGAGTGTAGCAGGGTAGTGATGGTGAGTGTAGCAGGGTAGTGATGGTGAGTGTAGCAGTGTAGTGATATTGAGTGTAGCAGTGTAGTGATGGTGAGTGTAGCAGTATAGTGACAGTGTAGCAGTGTAGTGAAGCTGAGTGTAGCAGTGTACTGATGGTGAGTGTGCAGTGTAGTGATGGTGAGTGTAGCAGTGGTAGTGATGGTGAGTGTAGCAGGTAGTGATGGTGAATGTAGATGTAGGATATAGTGAGCAGGTAGATGGGTG
>NW_026476087.1:0-12709 GCF_026875155.1 Cherax quadricarinatus
ATTTTCCTTTTGTCCCCTACCCTTACTCAAAATGAACTGCAACTAATAAGACTGAATACAGTGCCCCTCAATAAACTGTCACCCCGAACCCCTACCCATCCTTTTTAATCCAAATATATAATCTAACTACTTTCATTAATGCTGTATCATACCATTGTATATTTATTTATCCTCTTTTTCATAAAATATGTATTATAACCAAACCTTTTTCTACACATAGCTCAATTAAAGGCTCCCCATTTTTCATTCCACCCTGGCCCCCCAAAATGTACCTACTAACTCACTCCATAACATTTTTACCCACTTAGCATTGAAATTCCTACCACAAGTACCCCTCACATTGGTTTAAAACTCCCCCACACACTCAACAATTCCCAAAAACCTCTCTTTTCATCCTCTACACTCCTCTTCTCCAGTCCCATATACGCTTACTATACCCGCTTTTCATACCCAACCTTTATTTTACTCCAATAATCCTTAAATTTATACATTTATACTCCCCCCCTTTTCCTGCATAGTTACCCTTCAACATAATTGCTACTCCTCTTTAGCTTTAAACCCCTTTTTAAAAATAAAAATATGGGACCTATGACAAAGAGAATGAAATGGGCTTGATTTTAAATAATTTTTTCTCTCTTTTTCCGGAAAAACTAACAATATTCCTTTATTTTTTTACAGTGGTAGAAGAAATTAAATTATGTCATCACAGTCACTAGTGTTGTTGTGAGCAGATAGAAATTGAAGCAAAATAGTCGCGGTCCTGATGAGGTTTTTTTCAAGGGTTCTTAAGGAATGCAAAATGGAAACTCTGTGAACCATTAACTAATATTTTTAATTTATCTCTTCAAACAGGTGTAGTGTCTGATATGTGGAAGATGGCAAAATGTAACTCCTTTTTTTTAAAACAGGGGACAAGTCGTTACCGTCAAATTTTTAAACCGCCCAATAAGCCTGACCTCAATTGTAGGCAAATTACTAGAGTCAGTTATGCTGAGTTTTATAAGAAGCCATCTCGATAAGCATAGCTTGATTAATGATACTCAGCATGGATTCACAATAGGCCGGTCTTGTCTAACAAATTTATTAACTTTCTTCAGTAAAGTTTTTGAGGCTGTTGACCACAATAAAGAATTTGATATTATTTACTTAGATTTTAGTAAGGCTTTTGATAGAGTTCTGCACCATAGACTGTTAAAGAAAGTGGCAGCTCATGGCATTGGGGGAAAAGTGCTCTCGTGGATCGAGTCATGGCTCACTGCCAGGAACAGGAGTGCATAAATGGGGTTAAATCCGAGTGGGGATCTGTAACAAGTGGCGTTCCACAGGGTCAGTCTTGGGCCCGTTGTTGTTTATTTAAAAATATCAATGATCTTGATGAGGGAATTACTAGTGATTTTGAGCAAATTTCGCCGATGACACAAAGATAGGTAGGATAATTGATTCAAATGTAGATGTTATGGAACTTCAGGAGGATTTAAACAAACTCTATTCCTTTGGTCAGAAAAGTGGCAGATGCAGTTCAGTGTAGATAAATGCAAGGTTCGAAGCTTGGGAGTGCCCATAACCCTTTGTATTTTAAAAGTTAAATGATGTAAAAATTAGCATACGATTGCGAAAAGGGGACTTGGGGGTTTGGTGAAGCAACCTTAAAACCAAGAAGCAAGGGGCCAAAGCGTACGTAATAAGGCAAATAAAATTTACTGGGATTTATATCAAGAAGTTAGCAACAGAAGTCCAGAGGTCATACTGCGCTTTATACTCATTGTAAGGCCTCCCCTAGATTATGCAGCTGTTTGGTCTCCTATTACAAATGGACAAAAATTTCTTAGAAAACATTCAGCGTGGATGACTAAATTAATACATAGCATTAGAAATCTTCCTTATAAAGAAAGATTGAAGACTTTAGTTACTTTCCCCTTGTTAGCAAAGAATGGGGGGAGACTGATAAAGTTTTTATAAGGGGAAAGATAGGTATTAATAAAGGGGTTTAAATTTTAAGGGTCTTGAGGATGTTCCCCAAGAGGAACCCCGCAGAATGGTTTTTTAAATTAGATAAGTTTAGATTTAGAAAGGAATAGGAAAGTTTTGGTTTGGAAATGGGTAGTTGGAGTGGAACGTCTACCTGGGGGTTTTATTGAGGTGGGACTTTTGGGTAGTTTCAAATCTAGGTTGGATAGAACAGGGAGTGGGGGGTTGGATTTTGAGTGGGATTTCCATCAGGCTTATTTCTTGGGTGGATTGAAAAAAGGGGTTGGGCAAAGTTTTGTTGTGGGGAAATTTTAAAAGGGCCTGCCTGTATGGGCCCGGGCCTCCTGCAGTGTTCCTCCTTTTTATGTTCTTATGTAAACCATTTATTCCTCTCCCCTGAAAAAGTTCCACCCCTTTAGCTTTGTTTCACTTTTAAAGCCCGGAATCCAGCTTCTTTCATTCATAGCATCCAATCATTTCTTTATTTTTGCACAAAAATTTGACATTCAGACATCCCAAATAATTTTCTTTTTTTTTTTAGTAATTGTACAGGGAAAAGGGGGTTTTAGCCCATTGTTCCGGATTTTGTTTACTTTTGCAAAAAACTGGCTTACGGAGGAAAGTTTTTTTTTCGTTCCCCATGGATATAAAAAAAAGAGTAATGAGAACAAGAACTATTTAAAAATAAAATCAAAGAAAACTCAGGAGTGGTTAAATAAAAAAATGAAATGTATTTTTTTAAGTGTGTGGGTGTAAGGTAGTAAAAGTATTTTTGAGACGAACCCAAAAGGACACAGCAACCTACCTTCGTTGTAACGTTACATGGGTCCGTTTCACACTACTTGGCAGGATGGAGTACCTCCTGGGTGGTTGTGTTACCAAACCTATACCTATATCAAGATTGCCAATTAATTAAATTAATTAAGATACAAAATGGCAATTAGAAGTTTAAAACAATTTAAAACACAGGTAGCTCTTTAAAAACAAGGAAATGTCATGTTTTACAAAAGGGTGGGATAGGGGGTGTTGGGGCTAAATTTTTCAAGGTTACTTTTAGCCCCCGAAAAACAATTAAAAAATCTTTTTTTTTTTCCTGTAATACATTAGACCGTTTTATTAAAATGGCGTTACTTCCTGAAAATGCCCATTTTGGTAAATCCTTTTTAGAAAAACTAAAAACCCTTTTGGGAAAAGGGGGTTTACGTTCCGGGGAGGCCCCAAAAGCCAAAAACAATTTTTTAGACCCCCAGATATTACAAAAAAAAAATTTTAAAATTTATTTAATTTTTATTTCATTTTGGTGATGATTAAATTTTTTTTTTTACGCTTAAAAGGACTCCCAAAATGAAAACAGAAAAAATAGCATTTTTAATTTTAAATTGGGGTGCTGGTTTTTGTCGATGTTTGTGAAGAAAAGGAAAAAAGAGTTTGCTGTAGCCCACTGGGCCCTGAGGTGGAGGGTTAGAGGTTCTGATACTGAATTCGATGGTTGTAACGGGTATACATAGATTCTGTAATGGTTTTGTTCAAATTTCCCCCTGCAGTACATTATGAAATGACGGTAAAGGAAACAGATGCCCTACACATTTTTTCAAAAGCACTGTTTTAAAATTTTCCCGGGGTCCACCTCAGGGGAAAAAGTTAAACTTTAAATCAGTCACAAGGTTTCAGAAAATTTCATTTCCGACTCAGTAAAGTAAAGTCAGTCGACTCATTTTTTCAAGTTTTTTCAGTTTTTTCATACAAAAAATCGTATATTTACCTAAATTTTTTAAATAAAGAAAAATTTTTGACGTTTTCATTAAACCCATGGGCTATCTCTTGTCTAATATTTCAAAATTTTTTTTAAATAGCTCTAAGACTTCAAAAAATCCCTTTTCTTGCCCCTTTTTCAGCAAAATTTGTATCCCAAACGGTTTGGGCCATAAATTGCTTGGCAGTTTCGAGATATGGCATTTAAAAAGATCAAAACAAAATTCCAAACACAGCTAGCTCCAAAGACAATGGAACTGAACACACATTAAATGAAGACTGAGAGGGGTGGTTTGGCCTCCCCCCCCCGACCCGAAAGGGCACAGTTTGGGAGCTGACGGTTAAACCCCCTGTTTAAAGACACTGTTTCTAGTTTTGCGGGGTGCCCCCCCTTGAAAAATTTTTAACTTTAAAATCAACAGTCAAATCAGTCAGTAAAGTCAATCAGTCAAGTAAGCCCGTAAAATTCATTTCATCAACAAACTTCCCATATTTACCTCATTTTTTTTAAATTGTGAAAAGTGATGCTTCAAAAAGGTATAGGTTTAAACTCTATTTTTTTCCCTTAATTCTAAAAATTTGAAACTTATACAGGAAACCTTTTCTTTCTATTCTTCAGAAACCCTTTTGGGAAATCCTACTAGGTGTTTATAATTGCTTGGCAGATAAAAGGGTTTTATTTTAACTATTTGGCTGTCCCCCACAGGCAGGGGGGACCCAAAAAGAGAGAAAACCCCCCCAAAAAAAAAAATACTTTCATAAATCATTCAACATTTTTCACCTCCCTTATAACATAATAAATTTTTTTTCAGGGGTCCCCAGAACACAACTTTTTAGAGCTTAAACGTATAAAAGATACACAACATATCCCCCCAAACTGTCAATACCCCAAAACCCCCTCCTTTAAAGTGCGGGGAAATTTTTACTTCCCTTTTTCCAGTACCCCAAGTCTGGGCTATATAAAAAAAAAACCGGGTTTTCCCTAAAATTTCCCTACCCCTAAAATTACCCTAGACACCCCAACATTCATCAGGTCCCAAATCCCAAATTCGTTCCTTTAAATTTAAAAAACATTTCCACGCAGGGTTTGCTGGAAACCCCCAAGCCCTTCCCCACAAAATCCCCTTTTTACCCCCCCCCCCAAACCCTTTTTCGAGGGACCCCTCCCCCTCCTTCTTCCCCTACAAAATTTATACCTTCCAACATTTTACTTTGATCCATTCTTTTAAAAAATGCCCAAAAACCACCTCAAAAACCCCCTTTCTTAAACCCTCTGACAAAAATTTCTTTTATTAATCCAACCCTTTTCCCCAAATTTTCCACACCCCCCAAATTTCTTGCTTTAATATTTCCCCACCACGCATTGCCCTTGGGCCCAGGACATCCCCCACCGTCTCCAAAACCCAACCCCTCGCTGAAAGCATTTACAACCCAATTTTTCAAAACCTAAAAAAGAGAGTTGGAAACCACTATACAGTGGCCCCCCGGGTTTAAAACGATTTTTTTTCACCCCAAAGTATGTTCAGGTCCTACTGACCGAATTTTTTTCCCCAAAAGGAATATTTTAAATTGGATTATCCTTTTCAGAGCCCCAAAATACACGTACAAACGCACTTAAATAAATACACTTACATAATTGGCCCATTCGGGAGGTATCTTTTATGGGGGGGTCCATGTATTCATACTTTTCCCTTCTTTCCCTTCCTAGTTTAATGTTTTTGTCTCCACATATCCCTCAATGCACCACTAATTTTTTTCCTTAAACCATTCTATGTTTAAAAACCCACCCTTCATACATCATCGCTGACGTCAACCCCCAAAAAAATTAAAAATTTTTGCTTCTTCCATACCCCTTTCTCCCCAAATTTTAAAATACCCATTTTTTTTTCTAAATCATTTGAACCCTCATTCCCTTACTCTTTTCTGTTTTCATTTAAAACTTTCTCCCTTTTTTCACCCCCCCAAAAATCATCCCACAAACCCTTTTGGGAAAACTTTTTTTTTAAAATTCTCCAATAAAACAGAATCATCGAAAAAAAAAAAACTGGTCAATTCCCATTTTGTTTTTTGATTCCCCTTTTTAACCCCCACCCCTCTTCCAAACACCCTAGCTTTTAAAACCCCCTTTCTATAAATATATTAACCAGGGGTGACATTCCCAAAACCTTTGGGTCTAAGACCTATTTTTACTGGGGGTAGTCCCCTTTCTTTTTCCACCCTAACCTGAGCCTCACTACCTCTTTAAAAAACTCAAACAGCTTTTTGTAATTTACTCCCTATTCCATATACTTACAACTTTGCCACATTCCCCCTCCCCTTTTCCACTTTTTATCAATCCCTTTTTCTAATTCCATAAATGTAATAAAAAAATTTCTTACCTTTATCAAAATGTTCACTATTGCTTCAATTTAACACTTGTCTACACATCCCCTTCCCCCATTAAACCTTCTTGCTCATCTGAAAACCCTACATCCTGTCTTGCCTCTAATTTTTCATAAAAACCCCTTACCGTACACTTTTCCGGGTATATCAGTAAACTTTTCCTCTGTAATTTTTACAATCTTTTTTTTTCCCCCTTTCCCCCTTTATATAAAGGAATTATCATGCTCTCTGCCAACCCCTAGGTCCCTTTCCCCCTCTTTCATACATTTTTTAAAAACAAAAAAAACCCAAACCCCCCAACACTACCCCCCCCTTCCCTTTGGTTTTTTAAAATTCTGTCGTAAATTCCCGTCAGTTTCACTGTTTTAAACCCCCCTTTCATTCTAGGGTAATGCCTACTCCCCCCCCCCACACTCCTTCTGCTCTTTCTTCACCCCTAAAAGATGGTTTCCCCCCGGGCCCAAAAGGGGCGGGAAATTACCATTTCCCCCCTTTTTTGTCGACATTAAAATTTCCCCCCAAAAAAATTCCCTCCCCATCTACCCAATACCCCATCTCCCCTTCAATTTAAACCCCCCTACTCTGTTTTTAACTAAAAAATCCTTTATTTCCCTTTAATTTTTCCCTTAACTTGTGTTTTCCCTTCCCCCAAAAATTTTTCTTTATTTTCTCAAAAATTTTTGACAGTGCCTCCCACTGTTTTAAATTGCTCCCCCTTTTACCTCTCTCACCATGTTTCTTCACCTTTTTTTACTCCCATAAACTTTCTCTTCTTTTTAACCTTCTGCCTTTGAAAAAAAAAAAAACTTATAAGAAATTTTTTTCTTTTTTTAATGCCCACTCTTTACTTCATCTTTCCCCAAAACCCACCCCTTTTTTCCTCCTGAAATCCCCTCCAATAGCCAAAAACTTCTGCCCCCACATTTTTAATTTTGCTTTTTTAAAACTATTAAAACCCCTCTTAAAACCCCCCCACAAATCATAATTGCACAAGCTCACCTTTCGGGCCTAGTTGCCCTATATCACCCCCGAACTTTTTTCCTCCCTTTTGTTTATACATTTTCACCTCTTTTGGTTATTGCCTTTTCCCTTTTTGTCCCATCTACCTCTTACCAAAATGAAACTCCCAACAAAAATAATTTTGGGATATATTTTTTCCCCCCTCAAAAAAACATGTACTTTCCTGAAGCCTCCCCCATAAACCCTTTTTATCCACCAATATAAAAACAAAAATATTTTCTTTACATGCTTTTATAAATTCCTTTGGGTATATTTATTTATCCCTTTTTCATAAAATATGTTTATAAAACCAAACCTCTTTCTACACTTGCCAATTAAAGGCCCCCATTTCCCATTAAACCCCTGGCCCCCCAAATGTACCTACAACTCCCCCAAAAAATTTTTTTCCCCCACTTTGGGCTTTTAAAATTCCTAACCAAAGTACTCTCACACTTGGTTTTAAAAACCCCCCCCACACTCAACAATTCCCAAAACCTCTCTCTCTCCTCTACACTTCTTCCTTTTCCAGGTTTTCATAAGCTTACTATAAAACCCCCTTTTTAAACCCAACCTTTTTTTTCCCACATAATCCCTTTAATTTAACATTTATACTCCCCTTTTTCCCGCCATAGCCTTTTCCTTTTAACATAATTGCTAATCCCCCCTTTTTGCTTTTAACTCCCTTTAAAAAAAACCCAAGGGGGGTTACTTAAAAGAGAATGAAATGTCTTTATTTTTTAAAAAATTTTTTTTCTCTCCGTTTTTTCCCCAGGGAAAACACTAAAAAAATTCCAGTAATTAAATTTTTTCAGTGGGCTAGAAGAAGATAAATTTGTAAAAAAATCACAGTCACTATTATTGGTTTTGAAAAAATAGGGCAGATTTAAGCAAAAAATTTAAATGCCCGGGGCCGTTGAGGTTTTTTTTTAAAGGGGGCTTAAGGAAAGGGAAAATTTGGGAAATCTTTTGAACCATTAACTAATATTTTTTAATTTTTCTCTTCAAACAGGTGTAGTGTCGATAAAATTTGGAAAAATGGTAATTTTAACTCCTATTTTTAAAAAGGGGACAAGTCGTTACCGTCAAATTAAACCCCCCAATAAAACCTGAAAATCAATTGTAGGCAAATTTTCTGAGTAAGGTTAAAAAGCTTAGATTTTAAGAACCAACCCGATAAGCATTGCTTGATTTTAAAGATATCAGCATGGATTCCCAACGAGGCCGGTCTTCTAACAATTTTTTAACTTTCCCCCCGTAAAAAGGTTTTGAGGCTGTTGACCCCAATTTAAAGGGAATTTTTTTATTTTTCTTAGATTTTTTTAAGGTTTTGTTTGAGTTCTGCACCATAGACTTTAAAAAAGTTGGGCAGGGTCATGGATTGGGGGGGAAAAAAGCTCTTCCCTTTGGGTCGAGCAAAGGTCACGAAGGGAAACAGAATGGGCCCTAAATGGGGGTTAAAAAAGGGGTTTGGGGAAAACTTAAAAAAAGTGGGGTTTCCCCAAAAGGGTCGTCTTGGGCCCTTTTTTGTTTTTTAAAAAATTTTTCTTTTATTTGATGAGGGAATTCTAGGAAAATTTAGCAAATTCGCCGAAAGACACCAAGTAGGTAGGATAATTGATTCAAAAGTGAAGTTATGGAACTTCAGGGGATTTTAAACAAAAAATTTCTTGGGCAAAAAGTGGGAGATGAGTCGTTGATAAATGCAAGGTTTTTGAAGCTTGGGGATTTCCCATAACCCTGTTCTTTAAAAATTAAATGAGTAGAACTTTGCCCTACAGATTTTCGAAAAGGACTTGGGGGGTTTTGGTGAGCAGCAACCTTAAACCAAGACAGCAATGCCTAAGCGTTTCTAATAAGGGGAAAAAGATTATGGGTTTAAAATTTAAGAAGTGTAAAAAACCCAAAAAAACCCGAGGGCATACTGCAGCTTTAAAACATCATTAAAAGGCCCCACCTAGATTATGCAGCTCAGTTTTTGGTTTTCCGGGATTACAAAAAAGGACATAAATTTTGTTGAAAACATTAGCGAAGGGGTTTACTAAATTTAAAACATAGCATTAGAAATCTTTCCCTTTTGAAAAAAGATTGAAAACTCTTAAGTTACTTTTACTTTTTAGAAAGAAGAATGAGGGGAACCTGATCGAAGTGTATAAGGGAAATAGGTATTAATAAAGGGGGGGTTAATAAAAATTTTTGTGGGTGTCATCCCAAAAAGAGAACCCCGAATGGATTTAAAAATTTGATAAGTTTAGATTTAGAAAGGACTAGGAAATATTGGTTTTTAAAAAAGGGGAGTTATGAGTGGAACAGTCTACCCATTGGGTTATTGAGGCTGGGGCTTTGGGTTTTTTCAAAAACAGGGTTTTTATAAGTACATGGTGGGAGGGGGTTTGGGTTTGGGTGGGGGCTTTTACAAAAAGAACTTTTTTCTTGGGTGGAAGAAAAAATTTGGGGTTGGGGAAAAAGTTTTGTTAGTGGGATAAAATTTTAAAGGGGCCTGCCCAGTATGGGCCAAGCAGGGCCCCCTCATGTTCCTCCTTTTTAAGTTCTTTTTAATCCCATTTAAACCTCTCCCCTGAAAAGTTCCACCCCCCTTTAGCTTTTTTTTTCACTTAAAAACCAAGGGGCATCCCGCTTCTTCTCATTCATACATCCCCAATATCCCTCTCTTATTATTTGCACAACTTCTATGCACATTAAAACATCCCAAAAATAATTTTCTTTTTTTTTTTAGAAAACCCTTTTTACAGGAAAAAGGGTTTCTAGCCCCTTGGTTTCCCGGGGATTTTTTGTTGACTTTTGGGAACACACATGGCTTACGGAGGAAAGATTCTTATTTCGCTTCCCCCTGGGAAAAAAAAAGGGAAAAGGGAATGAGAACAAGAACATTAAGATAAAATCAAAGAAAACCAGAAGAGGTGTATAAATAAATGTGGAAAATGTATGTGTTGTGTGGCCTAATGTAAAGTAAAGTAGATAAACGTTCCTGAAAACTTAAAATTTAAAGAGACGGGCAAAAGACACCACAAAACCCACCACGTGTTTAAAAGTTACATGCTCTCGTTTTTACACCCCTTGGCAGGGTGGAAATACCTTTCCCCGGGTGGTTGGTTTTCTACCAACCTACTACCTATATAAAGTTTTGCCCAAATTTAAATTAAATTAAATTTAAAATTTCAAAATAGGCAATTAGAAGTTTTTAAAAAAATTTACAAACACAGGGAGCTCTTAAGACCAAAGGAAATGATAAAGTATTTAAAGAAGCTTGGGGTGGGGTGGCGGGAAATTCCGGGGGTGGCAAAGGGGGATTGGGAGTAGGTTTCCCCCGCTTTACCCAAAACAAGGCGGGGGGCTTTGCTGAGTTAAAAAATTTTTTTCCCTGCCCGCAAACGAATTGGGTATAAAAAAAAAGTCATTTTTCAATAGTGCAATAACCCAAAAGTGGAAAATAAATCCGTTTTAATATAGCATCTAAAGTTTCAAAAAATTTAAAACCAATATTTCATTTTACAGTGTTTTCATGGATCATGTTTATCGGCCCAAAACTTTAGATTTCCAGGTTGATAACTATAAAGTAATTTTACTTTTTGTCCCATCTGTTTAAATTTGACAGCTTGGGGGAAAATTTTTTGTTTGGATAATCAGATTCAGTAAAAATTTTTGGGAAAGAGTAAACATTGTCCCCGTTGGTTTCCCAAACCCAATTTTCAGATTTCAAGTATCTAATTACAAACAAAAAAAAAAACTGCTTTTTGGGGGGGGTATATGGGATTTCAGAAAACACTTTTTCCCCTGATTCACTATGAAACCACCTAGACCAATATTTTTTCCTAGGGGGGAAAAAAGGTGGGAGGGGGCCTGAAAGCAGCACCCCTGCAAAATTTTAAGGTACAAAAAGTTACAAATTTATATACATTGGATTTCAGTTCAGTTTCCCCCTAAATTTACATCACACACAGTTGAAGGGGTTTTTGGGGCTAATTCAGAAAACTGTCTCTTCACAGGGGGGTGGTTTACAAAAGAGTTTTAAGCAGCAACCCCCTAAAAAATCAAAACTCATTAGCCTTTTGATTTTATAACAAAAAAAAAATATGGAAAAACTTAAGTATTATAAACTGCCATTTTTAAATGAGGCAAATTTTTTTAATGATAAATTTAAAAGGATAAAAAAAAGAATGTTTTCTTCACTGTAAAACATCCCTTTCCAAAAAATTAACTTCAGTGGAAATGTTGTGGGTTTTTATATGTAATAAAAAAACACTACATTTCCACTAAGGCAATTTTTTTTTTTTATGTGTAATAGGGGAGCACTGCATGACCATTATGGGTTTAGGGTTGATTTTAATCATTATTTGTTATAAAGTGAACCATCAGTTACAGTGGGTAACATTACTAAAATTGTTATTTGTTCTAATTTAGTGCTAACTAAACTGAATGACATGTAGAAACAAGGTGACATTTGACAAATCTCCAAAAAACGAAAGAACTTTTTAAAAAGTTTGTATGTGAAAATTTATAAAAAATTTTACCTTACATTGTACTTAATGTTGCTTGTTGACTTGGAAGTTTGTGGAGCATGTTGATATGGACCTGCTGGACTTGAGGTGGATAATTGTGGTTTTATGTTGATGTGGATGCAGAGTTGTCGGTGGTATACTCCAGGTTGATGGTGTTACTGATTACTGATGGCTGGTGGTTAACTAAAGTTAATTTTTGATGGTAATGGTTTTACTAAAGTCTTCAGTACACTGGAACCCGTTTTAGTCCGGTCTGGTTATAGTACAATTCAGTTTTTGACACATTATTTGGCGAAATTTCCCCGTTTTTGTACATCCACTCGGAAATCGTCCATACCAGACACTTCATGCCTGCCCGCGAGACGTGGCCGCTCATTCATTCATGGCTCAGTCTGCCTTTGTTACTCGTTCAGTGAGGAAGAGAGAGGGAAGAATGTGCCTTCTTAAGCAATTAAGGACATTTGTGTAAAGTAGAGCGAGGTGCAAAGTGTTGTGGAAAAATATCACCCTAACAGAGCTGTTGCAAGCCATGTCAGCAACATGTTCAGTGACAATGCCATGTCCCATTTTAGGCAAATCTTAAATGTTAAATGTCCATTTATCCATTTCATTAGTCATTTATATTTATTTCTCATTGTTTTCTGTATGTAAAGCTATAGTTATTCTCTATAAAATGTATTTTTTGTTAATATTTTTGGTGTCTGGAACAGATTAATTGGATTTACATTATTTCTTAAGGGAAATATACTTCAGTTTTTGTAGAGATCGGTTTTGGCTTGCCTAATGGAATGGATTAAAGACGAAAACCGGAGTTCTACTGAATAGTATTTTGTAATGTACATATTTCTGCTCTGTTTTTCATAGCACTACTTTATATAAGTGACAGCAAGGCATCATCACCACAGCATGGTTTATAGTTGTCAGGGTCATTTTCAGTGAATAAATCTGCAAAATAATTTTAGAATACGATAGAGCTTTGTGCTCAGTGGTGGCAAAATATTTCTTTACTGGGGGCTTAAGGTAGCTGTCTGGTTAGGGGGAAAAAGGCTAGGAGCTTGTTTTTTAATGGTAATTTTTTTTTTAACATTTTT
>NW_026476088.1:0-26198 GCF_026875155.1 Cherax quadricarinatus
CCCCCCAAGGGCCCGCTCCTCGCAGGGCTTCTACACTCATCACAACGGTTCAGGTGGTCCTACCCACCATACTAACGGTCACCACTATCACCACACCAACTCCAGGAACCACTACCAGAGCGACGGTAGTTACTACAGTGGCTACCAGGGCGGTCACAAGTCCAGCTACCAGGACACATACCAGGGATACCAAGGGGGATACCACGGCGGCTACTCTAGTGGACGGGGGCGGCACAAATCCCCACGAGATGAACCGTGGGCGCCGTCGCTGACCATGGGCCGTGGGCGTGGTGGTCGTTTTAAAACCATCTCCCCCGCCTCGAGATCCAGGGGCGCCTCCCCCCGCCCACACACCTCCACGCAGTTCTTCTCCTCCAACAGTACTCTGGAGGAAGCCATGTCCTCCGTCACAGTGGAGGTGGGGGGCAGCAGTGGGCTGGTGGGCGGGGTGGAGGAAGGCTTGTTGATGGGGGTGGGTGAAGAGGCAGGGCAGCACGTAGTACATCTTCACATCAACCCGGGTACTACTGTCAACTTCACCACTGAAGACGGCCACGTACAACGGATATCAGGTGAGTTGAAAAACTAGCAACTGTAAAGAATTAGACATATGTTCAACATCTGGGTGTCTTTATTGTCGATAGGTAGGTAGGTAAGGTTTGTCAGGAAACAGGGCAGGTGTTTCCTGACGCGGGTCTTAGATGATGACCTATCATGTGGGAGTTCGACACGTGGATTAGGTAAGAAATACTCACTTACGTATAATTACAGATATGTAGAGAGAGCCCTGACAGCCGTTACCTTGTCTCCTCGCTCACTCTCGTCAACTAACTGACTGGCCGCCCACGTACCCATAGAGGGTCTTTGAATAATGCCAGGTCAGCGCAATATGAATAGACAGTGACTCAGGCAGAGACGGTTGGTCGTTGAGTCAATGGTACACTGGTTACTGGTAACTGGTTACTACTACTGAGAGACCCGCCGTTGGAGCTTTTGGTCATCTGACCGAGGCCTTCCGCTGGCTTACCGGTTCACCCCTTTATAAATGATGGTCATAGTTATAACCATTTTTTGTATATACCTTTATTGTAGACGTTTCGCCAACCAGTGGCTTTACCAGTACAAATTCTAGCACATTATGGGAAGACTGAAGAACTATATACGAAAGACGAGGTAATTAGTCCCTCAGTCTTGGAGTTGGTGAAGGTTCATACCTGCGCTTCAGAGTCTTGAAGACTACGGTCCTGATCCATCGGGAGGCCTGGTCACGGACCGGGCCGCGGGGGCGTTGATCCCCGGAATAACCTCCAGGTAACCTCCAGGACACCAACTCCAACACTGAGGGACTGATTGCCCCGTCATTTTGTATGTAGTTCTTCTGTCTTCGAATTACGCCCTGAATCTGTATTGATAAAGCCACTGGATGGCGAAACGTCTACAATAAAGATATCCAGATGTTGCACATGTGTCTAATTATATATTTATCTTGTTCTGTTGTGTACCATACATGTACAACTATCTACTGTACCAAGGTATCATTGTTACACTGATGCCTTTGGGTATCATTGTAACAGTGGTACTAAGGTATCATGTAACAGTGGTACTAAGGTATCATTGTAACAATAGTACCAAGGAAATTGTAACAATAGTCCCAAAGGTATCATTGTAACAATGGTATCACTGTATCATTGTAACAATAGTATCAAGGAATCATTGTAACAATGGTACCAAGAACCATTGTAACAATACCAGGACTGTACCTACAAATAAATAAACAAAAACATGATAAGAGTTAGAAATAAGACACTTCGCCTGACCTTTTTTTTTTGGGTTTGTCCCAAGACTCAGTAATTTAAACAAGTGGGTCATTTGACAACATGTGGGTAAAATCTTCATTCTGGCGAAACGTTTTGTGAGAATGAAGGTGCCCAATATTTGCACAAGTGCCCCTTGGTCAAATTACTTAGTTTTTGGGATAACCCTCCCCAAAAAAAGGTCAGACATTGAGGTTTATTTCTGAATTTGTACATCACTTGGTAATATTCGCTATGATAAATTAAAATACATGGGGAACTCTTGGGTATCTTTATTAAAGGAAACGTTCGCCACACAGGGCTTCATCAGTCCATACAAAGGAGAAACTTGAAGCAACAGGAGGAAAAAGGGGTAATCAGTCCCTCGACCTTGAGTCGATGTGGTCAGTCCATCAATCTTGAATAGATTGATGGACTTATGTGTACCTATGCCCGGATAAACTTACTTTCTCACCTTTGCTACGGAACGTGTCATCCATGTACAGGTTTCTTCTGTATTCGACGTTTTGCCTATTGTGCAGGCGAAACGTTTCGGGTAATAAAAATAGCAGAGTTGCACATATTTTTGTCAACTATATATTTCACCAACGAGCCGGGCCCAAGGCCGGGTCGGGGAATAGAAAACTACCTACCTAGGTTTTCTGGAGATCAACGCCCCCGCGGCCTGGTCCACGACCAGGCCTCCCCGGGGGATTAGGGCCTATCAATCAGGCTCCTACTGCTGCCGCACGTAGTCCAACGTACGAACCACAGCCCCGGCTGATCCGGCACCGACTTAAGTATCTGTCCAGCTCCCTCTTGAAGGCAGTCAGGGGGGCCCTATTGGTAATCCCCCTTATGCATGGTGGGAGGCTGTTGAACAATCTTGGGCCCCGGACACTTATTGTATTTTCTCTAAGTGTACCAATGGCGCCCCTACTTTCATTGAGTATTTTGCACCACCTGCCCAGTCTTTTACTTTGTAGGGAATGATTTCTGTGTTCAGATTCGGGAACCATTCCTTTAAGGGTTTTCCAAGTGTAATAATGATGTATCTCTCCGCCTGCGTTCCAGAGAGTACAAGTAAGTGCTTCCAAGCGTTCCCAGTATTTGAGTGTTTGATGGAATTTTTATGTTAATGTACACAATTTCCAGCCTAGATAGAACGAGTGATTTGAAAAGGATCATCATTGGCTTGGAATCTCTTGTTTTGAACGTTTCTCAAATTTTCCATCCTATCATTTTCTTCGCAGTTGTGATTGTGGGACTGTTGTGATGCTGAAAGTGAGATCCTCACACATTACCACTCCCAGGTCCCTCATACTCAGTTCTTTAAATTATTATCTCCTCCATTTTCCATAACGGAGTAATTGGAATTTGTCTCCATTGAACATCATATTGTTTTCTGTTGCCCATTGGAAAACTTGGTTTATATTTTCATGGAGTTTTAACTGTGTCCCAATAGATGACAGTCTCATGCACATCCAGGTGCTGTGATTACATCTCTGTCTATGTCTGATATGAGGATGAGGAACAGGATGGGGGTGAGTACTGTGCCTTGTGGAACAGAGCTTTTCACCATGGCAGCTTCTGATATAACTGTTTACCACTACTCTTTGTGTGTGATTGGTTAGAAAGTTGAAGATCCATCTCCCCACTTTGCCAGTTATTCCTTTAGCACGCATTTTGTGCGCTGTTGTACCATGATGGCACTTGTCTAAGGTTTTTGCAAAGGCTGTGTATATTACATCTGCATTCCGTTTTTCTTCCAGTGTATCCAAGACTATCATAGTGATCCAATAGTTGCGAGAGGCAGGAACGACCTGCTCTGAACCCATGTTGCCCTGGATTGTGCAGTTTTGGGGAATCCAGATGGTTTGCAATCATGCTTCTTAGAACACTTAAGATTTTGATGATGTGGGACGTTAGAGCCATTGGTCTATAGTTCTTAGTTAACGCTTTACTGCCACCTTTATGGAGTGCGGCTATATCCGTTGTTTTTAGTGACTGTGGAATTTCACCCATGTCTAAGCTCCTCCATAGTATACTTAGGGCACGCAAAAGGGGTTTCTTGCAGTTCTTAATGAACACAAAGTTTCACGAGTCTGGGCATGGGGCTGAGTACATGGGTATATTGTCAATGGCTCTCTCAAAGTCTGTTGGAGTTAGGGTAATGTCAGAGATTTGGCATACATTGATGGAGTTTTGAGGCTCATTCATGAAACAGTCATTTGGAGTGCCGATCTTTAGACTGATTAGTGGCTCGCAAAACACAGAGTCGTATTGGTATTTCAGTATCTCACTTATTTTTTTGTCATCTGTGTAGGTCCCATCTTGTCTGAGCAGGGGCCCAATATTAGATGTAGTATCTGCCTTGTTTCTTGTATATGAAAAGAAATATTTCGAGTTTCTTTCAGTTTCACTAGTTGCTTTTAGCTCATCTTGTCTCTCCTGGATCCTGTATGAATCCTTTAACTTAAGTTCTATACTTTCCACTTCCCTGGTCAGCGCTTCCTTCCGTGTATAAGATAATCTAGCGTTCTTGAGGAGCTCAGTGATCCTTCGTCGTCTTCTGTAGAGGAGGCGTCTTTCTCTCTCCAGTTTACTTCTTCTCGTCTTCTTTCTTTGGGGAATATGCTTTGAAAGTTGATCCTTTCAAGGCATTGGTTTGGATCCATGTTATTTAAGATATCTTCCCAACATGTTTCATTTAAGACATGGTTCACCTGGCCCAGTTGATGTTCTTGTTGTTGAAGTTGTATTTGGTGGAACTTATTAAAGGTATATCAAAGGGTCATTAGTTCACCTGTACTCTTATCAGAAATCTGAAATCTGAAGCCGAGTCAACAGTGCCTATGTGTGCGCAATAAGGTTAACAGAATGCAATGTAGTGCACTCAGTTCACACACTGAGGTCCTGGGTTCGATCCCCGGTACAGGTGGAGACATTAGGACGTTTTTCCTTAGGATACTTGCTATCCCTGTTTACCTGTCAGTAAAATGGGTACCTGGGTGTTTTTCGACTGGTGTGGGTCGCATCCTGGGGACAAAATTGACATAATTTGCCCGAAATGCTCTGCATAACAAGGGACTTTCTATACAGTATGTCACTGATGTCAGCTATGATGTGTTTACGTTGTATCATGTACTTACATGTACTTGTAGACATGAAGATTATTATTATCTTGAACACCAGCTGTCCCTGTTCACCTAGCAGCAAATAGGTACCCAGGAGTGAACACCAGCTGCCCCTGTTCACCTAGCAGTAAATTAGTACCTAGATCTTGAACGCCAGCTGCCCCTGTTCAGCTAGCAGAAAATAGATACCCAGGAGTGAACAATACTGCCCTTGTTCACCTAGCAGTAAATAGGTACCTAGGAGTGAACAGTCCTGCCCCTGTTCACGTAGCAGTAAATAGGTAACTAGATCTTGAACACCAGCTGTCCCTGTTCACCTAGCAGTAAATAGGTACCCAGGAGTGAACACCAGCTGCCCCTGTTCACCTAGCAGTAAATTAGTACCTAGATCTTGAACGCCAGCTGCCCCTGTTCAGCTAGCAGAAAATAGATACCCAGGAGTGAACAATACTGCCCTTGTTCACCTAGCAGTAAATAGGTACCTAGGAGTGAACAGTCCTGCCCCTGTTCACCTAGCAGTAAATATGTACCTAGGAGTGAACAGTCCTGCCCCTGTTCACCTAGCAGTAAATAGGTAACTAGATCTTGAACACCAGCTGTCCCTGTTCACCTAGTAATAAATAGGTACCCAGGAGTGAACACACCACATAACACACACATTTTTTTTTTACAGTGATTTTGAGGGCACATAACGATCAGTTATATAAATATAACCCAGATTGCCCAGTAAAGTCCAAGAGTGTGGCTTATCCCCTTAGAAAGCCACATTGCGTGGCTTTCTGAAAGTAAGGAGCAGGTGTCGCCCATAAAACTTCACTAATCAGCATGTTTCGCCCGGAAAGCTATGTTAATTAGACAGTTTCGCCCAGAAAGCTGCATTAATGAGCAGATTTCATCCAGAAAGCTGCACTAATCGGCAGGTTTCGCCCAGAAAGTTGCATTGTTCAGCAGTTTCGCTCATAAAGCTACATTGTTCAGCAGGTTTCGCGCAGAAAGTACCAGTAATCAGCAAAAATTTTACCCAGAAAGCAACAGTAATCAGCAGGTTTCGCCATAAACCTGCAGTAATCTGCAGTTTTTGTCCCTAAAACTGTACTAATCAGGTTTCGCCCAGAAAGTACTAGTAATCAGCAAGTTTCGCCCATAAAGCAGCAGTAATCAGCAAGTTTCGCAAAGAAAGCACCAGTAATCATCAAGACGGTCTAGTAGCTAGGAATGATAACCAGCAGTAATCAGCAAGTTTCGCCCATAAAGCAGCAGTAATCAGCAAGTTTCGTAAAGAAAGCACCAGTAATCATCAAGACGGTCTAGTAGCTAGGAATGATAACCTTAACTCCAATGTAATGCATACATAGGTCAATGTGAGACAATACAGCCATTATTATCTCAAACACTACCAAACAGGTGCATACACTGTACTAAAGTACGTATGAAAAACAGAAAAGGCACCTTATGTAAAATGTGTAAGGGGTGGGTGCATGATGGATGTATGTACAATTATAACAACGGTGCCAGAATTCATTTTGTGTGTAACAAATGCACTTTGGCACAGTTACCTTAGCAGTGATGACATTGATTTACCTAAATTTAATACAAATGACCCATTGCCATTTATTGATGATTATGATTGTTTTATGAAAACAGGCCTTCACTTTATTCATGTCAATGCAAGATCACTTCTTCCTAAATTGGCAGAGATTAGGATTCTAGCTAACAAATTAGGGCGGCAGTTATCACCATCTCTGAATCTTGGTTGAATGATAGGGTGACTGACACGAGGTCAAAATAGATGGTTACATATAAAACGCTTAGATAGGAACAGAAAGGGTGGTGGAGTATGTGCCTACATTAGAAATGACTTAGCTTACAACCAAGGCCTGATTTAAATAACAATAAACGGGAGTTCTATGGTTTAAAGTGCTGCTTCCCTAAGACCAAACCCATCTTAGTAGGAACTAGTTACCCCCCTCCTACCCGGGGACCATTCTTAGAAACTTTTCCAGAGTCTTGTCCGGATTTGAAAACAATTGCGAGCAATAATACTGAGCGACTCAATATCTGTTTTCAGCAGCAAAAAACGGGCTATGCAAAAGGTATAAGCAAATTCTAGGATTAAATAGTTTACACTCAACTAATTAATACACCAACCCGATCACACAGTTTCAGCCACCCTAATTGACCACATACTTTGTAACCGCTCTGAGAACATTAGTCAGTCAGGCGTCATTACCACAGGTTTAGTGATCATTTCATAAATTACTGCACCAGGAAAATCACTAGGATAGGATAGGCCTACACAGGACAAAAAAAAATGAGGTCAACTAGAAACTACAGTAAAGAAACACTGGTAAATAGGCAAACACAATTGTGACTGGAAAAGAGATAACAAGTTGCACGGACGTAAACGATGCCTGGGAAAATTAAAAAATGTTCACTACCATCCTTGATAATATTGCACCATTTTTAAAGAGGTTAGGATTAAACGAAGAAATGAACCTGGATGAATACTGAGATATTAGATAAATATGAAATTCAGAGACCAGCTGCTAAAAAGATTTAAAGCAAACCAGACAGGATATTGCAGCACTAAATGTATTCCAAAGGGTGGGGAACAAGTACAGAGACTTAAAAAAGGAGCAAAGGCAAAGCATTTACTGCTCAAAAATTGAAGAGTATAAGCATAACCCCAGAAAGCTCGGGCAACAACTAAAACAGTTGGGGTATAGCCAATAAGCCAGTAGATAGGTCTAACATAGTCCCTCACTATCGATAATGAGGTATGCCACGAAACATCTAAGGTGGCAAATTGCTTTAATTCCTACTACACATCTGTTGCATCAACACTAGTAAGTAACTACCAGCTGCATCAAATACCTTTAACACAGATCTGATAAGTTTCAAACTTTACTATACCAATAAAGGGGTAACCCCAAACAGTTGTCAACTATAAGTGTAATCCATGACTTTATTCAAAAAAGAACTAAGCAGGTTAAACCCAACTAAGAGCACGGGCCCTGATAACACCCGTCTAAGTTCCTAAAAGATGGTGCTTCTGAACTGTCAATCCTATTGCTCACATAATAAATCTATCAATCACCACTAATACCGTACCGGAGGGGTTCAAGGAGGCCAGAGTTACTCCTATCTTCAAGAAAAATAGTAGGTCTGATGTAAGCAACTAAAAGGCCTGTTAGTATACTCAGTATAATATCTAAAATTCTAGAGAGGGCGGTGTATTCTCAGTAGTTAAGTACCTTAATGACAACATTCTCTATAGCTATCAATGGGGCTTTAGAAGATCCTACTCAACCGACACCTCCCTTTTTAAATCTGATGGATTACCTGGAACTGAAATGTCAAAGGGGAACCTCATGGTATGGAAAACCTTAGACCTGCAAAAGGCCTTCGATACTGTCAACCACAATATATTAAGTAATAAACTTCAAGCTATCGGTATAGGTTCGGGTAGACTGGTTTAAGTCCAAACCTTAGCAACAGAGACAAATAGTCAAATCAACAAAACAGAATCAGAAACCCCTCCCGATAACATGTGGAGTTCCCCAAGGTAGTATTCTGGTCCCTTATTATTCCTTATTTTATGTCAATGATATGCCTATCAGTGTCAAGTGCAAACTCCTCTGTATGCAGATGACAGTGCTCTGTTAGTGTCAGGTAAAGACCACAAGATATTGCTAATGTTTTAACACTGGAACTGGAGTCCTGCAGCAAATGGTTAGTAGACAACAAACTATCATTACACCCAGGGAAAATGAAGCCATTCTCTTTGGCACGAAACATAAACTGAGAAGGGTAAATAATTTTAATGTTCAATGTAATGGGGGGCCATCACTTTGGTTCATCAGTAAAATATTTGGGAATCCCCTTTGACCCATGCATGTCAGGAGAATTGATAGGGGAAAAGTGTAGTAAAGAAAGCGAATGCCAGGGCTGAAGTTCCTGTATAGACAAGCACAGTGTCTACCTACTGAGGCCCGCAGGACCCTATGTCTAGCCCTTATACAATGCCATATGGATTACGCTTGCTCTTCTTGGGACTCTGCCTTGACAAAAACTGAAAGATAGACTGCAAATCACCAGAACAAAATCGTAAGATTCATCCTGGGGCTGGGACCAAGAGAACATGTAGGCCAGGTGAATTACAGCAGTTGGATATGCTGAATGTTGAAGACAGAGTAAAACAACTGAAGCTAAATCATGTTTATAAATTGCTCACGAACAGTGTCCAGAATATCTTGCTGTCAATTTTGTCAAGGTTGGGAACCGCAAACAATCATAGTACTAGGGGGAGAGAGCACAAACTTTGTTAGTACCCACAGTCAGTGGCCAGGCTTCAAACACCTTTTATTGTACAGCAATAAAGGAATGGAACAGACTGCCTGCACATGTCAAAGCCATTTATAGCATGAACCAGTTTAAGAAGAGTGCCAAAAAGTGTCTGATGAATGTAGCTACAGAAAGGGAGGGGGAAAGATTTTCTATTTTTTAGTAACATACGTGTAAATTTTACCCTATTCCTAGTAATGACCCTGTATTGTAGATAGTCTTTAAAGAAACCCCCCGTGTAGTAGATAGTCTTTTAGTATGATAATAAGATGTTATCTTCATTGTAGAATAATAAGAAAATATTATAACCTTTATATTATAATAATAAGGTAAAAAAAAACCCCAATGGAAAAAAGGGCACTCGTCTGACTTTTTTGGGTTATCCTAGGTTCTCTACACTATGCTGCTATGTATGATAATTCTATGTAACTGTATTTGTGTATACCTGAATAAACTTTTCTTACTTTACAAGTTTTCGCCCATAAAGCAGCAGTAATCCCCACATTGAAAGGGAAAACGCACAACCAAGGTAGTCATAGCAATAAACTTCTAAAGAAAACGTGTTTTTAAGATGACTTACAGGGAAGACTTTAGTAATTCTCTGCCTTTTAATATAACTTACAGGGGGAGACTTTAGTTTAATTCCATGCCTTTAACGTAACTTACAGGGGAAAAACTTTGGGAATTCCCTGCCTTTTAACGTGAATTACAGGGGGACATTGGTAATTCCCTGCTTCAGATTTTGATTCCAGATTATCAAGATAACCTTGTTGGGATTTTTTTTAACCCTGGGTTTGGGGGGTTAGCCACCCAGGATAACTCTGGGTAGGGAGGGTTAGCCACCCAGGATAACTCTGGGTAGGAGGGTTAGCCACCCAGGATTTAAACCCCGGGTAGGGAGGGTTAGCCACCCAGGATAACCTTTAGTAGGGAGGGTTAGCCACCCAGGATAACCCTGGGTAGGGAGGTTTAGCCCACCCAGGATAAACCCCAAAACGGTGCGTCCTGGAGGAGTCTCTGTCTTATTTCCATTGTGGTCCCTTTAAAATTTTTGTCCCCCCAGGAGCCCCCCACACCAGTCGGCTACACATAGGTACCTACTTACTGCTAGGTGAACAAGGATAGCAGGTGTAAGGGGACTAACACCCAGGTACCTACTTGCTGCTAGGTGAACAGGGACAGCAGGTGTAAGTTGACTAACACCCAGGTACCTACTTACTGCTAGGTGAACAGGGACAGCAGGGGTAAGGTGACTTAACACCCAGGTACCTACTTGCTGCTAGGTGAACAGGGACAGCAGGTGTAAGGTGACTAACACCCAAGGTACCACTTGCTGCTAGGTGAACAGTGACGTAGGTGTAGGGAAAAAAATGCCCGATGTTTCCACTCATAATGAATACACCGTGGACTCGAACAAATCACAAATAACCCGCAGACAGGAGAAGATTGCGACGGGCGTTTCGGTCGACTTGGACTATTAACTAGTCACACGTGCCGGGGTCTGTCCCCGGTCCTCATTGTGTGACCTAGGAACGCTATACGAAAAAATTTTAATATAAGAAATATAAGTTGTAAGAGGTTAATATTTTTTTTGTCGATTAAGATAAAAACTGAAATTAATAATTTATACCAAAAGAACCTTTGAAAACTTACCTGACCTTAAATTTTAAACAAACGCAATTTAATTTAGCCAATCCAGCTAAATATATTTTAGATAACTTTACAATAATTTGATAAACACAATAAAATATATTTTTTTCCGTTAGGTTCAGAATTATTTTTGCGAAATTATTACATACACAAATGTTCGCATTTTTTATTCGGCAAGAAGAGCGGTGCTATTTAAGCCAAAATTGCAAGTTTAACCTATTCGGCACGACATATATTTAACCCACATAATTCTGAGACGAAGTCTGGTTCAACCTTCAGAAACTAGCAAAAATGGGCCCTAATTCAAACTATACCACGGGTGGGGTTTGATCCCGCGGTCAGAGAGTCTCAAAACTCCAGACCGTCGCGTTAGCCACTGGACCAGCTAGCCACAATAAGATTCGTCCAACTAGGTATATTGTGGCTAGCTGGTCCAGTGGCTAACGCGACGGTCTGGAGTTTTGAGACTCTCTGACCGCGGGATCAAACCCCACCCGTGGTATGGTTTGTTTGCAATCGTGTCATTACGATTTCGTGAGTCAGGTCCTAATTCCTGTGTGTGGCACTACATTTAAGGCAGTCTAATACATTCATGTAAGAGCCCAATTTTAGATTGTGTACTGTTGCACATGCTATGCAGTGTTGTAAGGCAGCAACTGAAGGGGTGAGGGGAAGTTTTCTCAGAGAAGTGCAGTGCGGGTGTGTCACCTGCCGCAGTATCTCTCAGAATCTGAGACAGACTGGATTGAAATATTCTCTGAAACATTGAAATATGCTCTAAAACTGCGAAATATTCTCTGAAACATTGAAATATGCTCTGAAACTGCGAAATATTCTCTGAAACGTTGAAATATGCTCTGAAACTGCGAAATATTCTCTGAAACATTGAAATATGCTCTGAAACATTGAAATATGCTCTGAAACTGCGAAATATTCTCTGAAACGTTGAAATATGCTCTGAAAGTGCGAAATATTCTCTGAAACGTTGAAATATGATCTGAAACTGCGAAATATTCTCTGAAACATTGAAATATGCTCTGAAACTGCGAAATATTCTCTGAAACGTTGAAATATGATCTGAAACTGCGAAATATTCTCTGAAACATTGAAATATGCTCTGAAACTGCGAAATATTCTCTGAAACGATTGAAATATGCTCTGAAACTGCGAAATATTCTCTGAAACATTGAAATATGCTCTGAAACATTGAAATATGCTCTGAAACTGCGAAATATTCTCTGAAACGTTGAAATATGCTCTGAAAGTGCGAAATATTCTCTGAAACATTGAAATATGCTCTGAAACTGCGAAATATTCTCTGAAACATTGAAATATGCTCTGAAACTGCGAAATATTCTCTGAAACATTGAAATATCTCTGAAACATTGAATATGCTCTGAAAAATGCGAAATATTCTCTGAAACGTTGAAATATGCTCTGAAAGTGCGAAATATTCTCTGAAACATTGAAATATGCTCTGAAACTGCGAAATATTCTCTGAAACATTGAAATATGCTCTGAAACATTGAAATATGCTCTGAAACTGCGAAATATTCTCTGAAACGTTGAAATATGCTCTGAAAGTGCGAAATATTCTCTGAAACATTGAAATATGCTCTGAAACTGCGAAATATTCTCTGAAACATTGAAATATGCTCTGAAACTGCGAAATATTCTCTGAAACATTGAAATATGCTCTGAAACGACAAAATATGCTCTGAAACCTCGAAATGTGTTCTGAAACCTCGAGATATGCTCTGAAACCTCGAAATGTGTTCTGAAACCTCGAGATATGCTCTGTAACGTCCTGTAAAACGTTGAATTATGCTCTGAAACGTTGAAATATGCTCTAAATAGATTTTTACTTTTTATATGATTTTTTTAAATGTGTAATAAAACATAAAAAAATATAGTAAAATGTGTTAAAAGAGTATTTGCATATTTCGAGGATTTATTTTAGTTTTTCCTTAATAATTCTTGGGAAGTGGAAGGATTGTAACCCACACACGCCTCGTACACAGCCAGGGTAAACAATATAGTGGTACGGGGGGTCACACACGCCTCGTACACAGCCAGGGTAAACAATATAGTGGTACGGGGGGTCACACACGCCTCGTACACAGCCAGGGTAAACAATATAGTGGTACGGGGGGTCACACACGCCTCGTACACAGCCAGGGTAAACAATATAGTGGTACGGGGGGTCACACACGCCTCGTACACAGCCAGGTTAAAGAATATAGTGGTACGGGGGGTCACACACGCCTCGTACACAGCCAGGTTAAACAATATAGTAGTACGGGGGGTCACACACGCCTCGTACACAGCCAGGGTAAACAATATAGTGGTACGGGGGGTCACACACGCCTCGTACACACCCAGGGTAAACAATATAGTGGTACGGGGAGTCGCACACGCCTCGTACACAGCCAGGGTAAACAATATAGTGGTACGGGGAGTCGCACGCGCCTCGTACACAGCCAGGGTAAACAATATAGTGGTACGGGGAGTCGCACACGCCTCGTACACAGCCAGGTAAACAATATAGTGGTACGGGGAGTCGCACACGCCTCGTACACAGCCAGGGTAAACAATATAGTGGTACGGGGAGTCGCACACGCCTCGTACACAGCCAGGGTAAACAATATAGTGGTACGGGGAGTCGCACGCGCCTCGTACACAGCCAGGGTAAACAATATAGTGGTACGGGGAGTCGCACACGCCTCGTACACAGCCAGGGTAAACAATATAGTGGTACGGGGAGTCCCCACACGCCTCGTACACAGCCAGGGTAAACAATATAGTGGTACGGGGAGTCGCACACGCCTCGTACACAGCCAGGGTAAACAATATATGGTACGGGGAGTCGCACACACGCCTCGTACACAGCCAGGGTAAACAATATAGTGGTACGGGGAGTCGCACACGCCTCGTACACAGCCAGGGTAAACAATATAGTGGTACGGGGAGTCGCACGCGCCTCGTACACAGCCAGGGTAAACAATATAGTGGTACGGGAGTCGCACACGCCTCGTACACAGCCAGGGTAAACAATATTTGTGGTACGGGGAGTCGCACACGCCTCGTACACAGCCAGGGTAAACAATATAGTGGTACGGGAGTCGCACACGCCTCGTACACAGCCAGGGTTAAACAATATAGTAGTACGGGGAGTCGTACACGCCTCGTACACAGCCAGGTTAAACAATATAGTGGTACGGGGGGTCGCACACGCCTCGTACACAGCCAGGGTAAACAATATAGTAGTACGGGGAGTCGTACACGCCTCGTACACAGCCAGGGTAAACAATATAGTAGTACGGGGAACCGCACACGCCTCGTACACAGCCAGGGTAAACAATATAGTGGTACGGGGAGTCGCACACGCCTCGTACACAGCCAGGGTAAACAATATAGTGGTACGGGGAGTCGCACACGCCTCGTACACAGCCAGGTTAAACAATATAGTGGTACGGGGAGTCGCACACGCCTCGTACACAGCCAGGTTAAACAATATAGTGGTACGGGGGGTCGCACACGCCTCGTACACAGCCAGGGTAAACATTGTAGTGGTACGGGGAGTCGCACACGCCTCGTACACAGCCAGGTTAAACAATATAGTGGTACGGGGAGTCGCACACGCCTCGTACACAGCCAGGGTAAACAATATAGTGGTACGCGGAGTCGCACACGCCTCGTACACAGCCAGGGTAAACAATATAGTGGTACGCGGAGTCGCACACGCCTCGTACACAGCCAGGGTAAACAATATAGTAGTACGGGGAGTCGTACACGCCTCGTACACAGCCAGGGTAAACAATATAGTAGTACGGGGGGTCGTACACGCCTCGTACACAGCCAGGGTAAACAATATAGTAGTACGGGGAGTCGTACACGCCTCGTACACAGCCAGGGTAAACAATATAGTAGTACGGGGGGTCGTACACATGGTGTTCGGTGGTACAATTTAATATAAAAATTCGTGTTTATTATACTCGAGGTTAATGATTGTGCTTCGTCATGTGTGTTTGTGTGTGTACTCACCTGTTTATGGTTGCAGGGGTCGAGAGTCATAGTTCCTGGCCCCGAGTCTTAGCTGTGTGTGTGTAGTGGTAGTAGTTACTACTTGTCAAAGGCACACTTGGCCTGTTTCGCCGAAGCAGCAGCAACAACAACAACCACAACAACAACCACAGCAACAACCACAGCAACAACCACAGCAACAACAACAACAACAACAACCACAGCAACAACCACAACAACAACCACAGCAACAACCACAACAACAACCACAGCAACAACCACAACAACAACAACCACAGCAACCCAAACCCCAACAACCACAACAAAAACCACAACAACAACCACAGCAACAACCACAGCAACAACCACAGCACCAACCACAACAACAACCACAGCAACAACCACAGCAACAACCACAGCAAACAACCACAACAACCACAACAACAACCACAACAACAACCACAACAAAAAACCACAGCAACAACCACAGCAACAACCACAACAACCACAGTAAAAACCCAACAATAACCACAGCAACAACCACAACAACAACCACAGCAACAACCATAGCAACAACCACAACAACAACAACGACAACCACAACAACAACCACAACAACAACCACAGCAACAACCACAGCAACAACCACGCAACAACCATAGCAACAACCACAACAACAACAACGACAACCACAGCAACAACCACAGCAAAAACCACAGCAACAACCACAGCAACAACCATAGCAACAACCACAGCAACAACCACAGCAACAACCACAGCAACAACCACAGCAACAACCACAACAACAACCACAATAACAACCACAACAACAACCACAACCACAGCAACAACCACAACAAACACAGCAACAACCACAGCAACAACCACAACAATAACCACAACAACAATCACAATAACCACAACAACCACAACCACCACAACCACTGCAACAACATCCACAACAACCACAGCAACAACCACAACAACAACAACCACTGCAACAACAACATCCACAACAACAACCACAACAACAACCACAACTACCACCACAACAGCCACAGCAACAACAACAACAACCACAGCAACAACCACAACAACCACAACCACTGCAACAACAACCACAACCACCACAACAACAACCACTGCAACAACCACAACAACAACCACTGCAACAACAACCACAACAACAACCACAGCAACAGCAACAACCACAACAAAAACCACAACAACAACCACAACAACAACCACTGCCACAACAACAACCACTTCAACAACAACCGCAACAACAACCACAACAACAGCAACCACAACAATAACCACAGCAACCACAACCACAACAACCACTGCAACAACCACAACAACAACCACAACAACAACCACTGCAACAACAACCACAACAACAACCACTGCAACAACAACCACAACAACAACAGCAACCACAAACAATAACCACAGCAACCACAACCACAACAACAACCACTGCAACAACAACCACAACAACAACCACAACAACAACCACAACAACAACCACTGCAACCACAACAACAACCACAACAACCACAACAACAACAACAACCACAACAACCACAACAACAACAACCACAACAGCAACATCAACAACCACAACAACACCCACAGCAACAACCACAACCACAAAAACTACAACAACAACCACAGCAACAACCACAACAACCACAACAACAACCACAACAACCACAGCAACAGCCACAACAGCATCCACAACAACCACAACAACAACCACAACAACCACAACAACTACAACAACAACCACAACAACAACTACAGCAACAACCACAACAACAACAACGACCACAGCAACAACCACAACAACTACAGCAACAACCACAACAACTACAGCAACAACCACAACAACCACCATAATAACCACAACAACCACCATAAAACAACCACAACAACCACAGCAACAACCACAACAACTACAGCAACAACCACAACAACTACAGCAACAACCACCACAACCACCATAATAACAACCACAAACAACCACCCATAATAACAACCACAACAACCACAGCAACAACCACAACAACTACAGCAACAAACACACAACAACAACGAACCACAATCACACAACCACAACAACCACCATAAAATCAACCACAACAACCACAGCAACACCACAGCAGCAAGCAACAGCATATTAGCACATCATCATCATCACAGCACACAGCAAACAGCTGTAGGTAGCATCATCATCTCCAGCAGCAGCAGCCACAGTAGTAGCATCATCATCATCATCAGCAGCAGAAGCTCAAGCAGTAGTAGCATCATCATCATCAGCAGCAGCAGCAACAGCAGTAGTAGCATCATCATCATCAGCAGCAGCAGCAGCAGTAGTAGCATCAACATCATCACAGCAGCAGCAGCAACAGTCATATAGCCCATCATCCATCATCCAACACAGCAAGCTCAACAGCAGTAGAGCATCATCATCATCAGCAGCAGCAGCAGCAGTAGTAGCATCATCATCATCATTATCATCATCAGCAGCAGCAGCAGCAGCAGCAGTAGTAGCATCATCATCATTATCATCATCGTCAGCAGCAGCAGCAGCAGCAGTAGTAGCATCATCATCATTATCATCATCATCAGCACAGCAGCAGCAGCAGTAGTAGCATCATCATCATCATTATCATCATCAGCAGCAGCAGCGCCAGCAGCAGCAGTAGTAGCATCATCATCATATCATCTTCGTCAGCACAGCAGCAGCAGTAGTAGCACCATCCATCATTTATCAGCATCGTCAGCAGCACAGCAGTAGTAGCATCATCATCATCGATCAGCTCAGCAGCAGCACCGCAGTAGTAAGCATCATCGTCCGAACATCTCAGCAGCATAGTAGCATCATCATCATCATCATCACACACAAGCAGCAGTAGTACATCATCATCATTTCATCATCACGCCATCATCAGACCGCAGCAGGCAACAGTAGCATCATCATCATCATCAGCAGCACAGCATGCAGCAGTAGAATCATCATCATCAGCAGCAGCAAAGCACAGCAGCACAGTAGCATCATCATCGAACACATCATCATCAGCAGCAGCAGCAACTGTAGCATGCATCATCATCGTCATCATCAGCCAGCAGCAACATAGCATCATCATCATCAGCAGCAGCAGCACACCGCAGCAACATAGCAATCATCATCTCGTCATCATCAGCTCAGCAGCAACAGTAGCATCATCATCTTCATCATCATCACAGCAGCAGCAGCAACAGTAGCTCATCAATCTCATCATCATCATCATAATCAGCAGCAGGCAGTCAGCAAGCAGTAGTCACATCATCCACAAAGCAGCAGCCACAGCAGCAGCAGCAGCAGCAGCAGCAGCAGCAACAGTAGCATCATCATCATCATCAGCAGCAGCAGCAGCAGCAGTAGTAGCATCATCATCATTATCATCATCATCGTCATCATCAGCAGCAGCAGCAACAGTAGCATCATCATCATCAGCAGCAGCAGCAGCAGCAGCAACAGTAGCATCATCATCATTATCATCATCATCGTCATCATCCAGCAGCAGTCAGCCAACAGTACACAAAACATCATCAGCAGCAGCAGCACAGCAGCAGCAACAGTAGCATCAACTCAACATCAGCAGCAGCAGCAACAGTAGCATCATCATCATTATCATCATCATCATCAGCAGCAGCAGCAGCAGTAGTAGCATCATCATCATCATCATCATCATCATCAGCAGCAGCAGCAGCAGGAGTAGTAGGCACATCACAATTATCAACATCGCAGCACACACAGCAGTATAGCATCATCATCGTCATCACATCTTTATCATCAATCACAGCAGCAGCAGCAGTAGTAGCATCATCATCATTATCATCATCGTCAGCAGCAGCAGCAGCAGTAGTAGCATCATCATCATCATTATCATCATCAGCAGCAGCAGCAGCAGCAGCAGTAGTAGCATCATCATCATCATCATCATTATCATCATCAGCAGCAGCAGTAGTAGCATCATCATCATTATCATCATCGTCAGCAGCAGCAGCAGCAGTAGTAGCATCATCATCATCATTATCATCATCAGCAGCAGCACACACAGCAGTAAAGCCTTCATCAACATTTATCATCAGCGTCCATCAGACAGCAGCAGCAGTAGTAGCATCATCATCATTATCATCATCGTCAGCAGCAGCAGCAGCAGTAGTAGCATCATCATCATCATCATCATTATCATCATCAGCAGCAGCAGCAGCAGTAGTAGCATCATCATTATCATCATCGTCAGCAGCAGCAGCAGCAGTAGTAGCATCATCATCATCATTATCATCATCAGCAGCAGCAGCAGCAAGCAGCAGTAGTAGCATCATCATCATTATCATCATCGTCAGCAGCAGCAGCAGCAGTAGTAGCATCATCATCATTATCATCATCGTCAGCAGCAGCAGCAGCAGTAGTAGCATCATCATCATCATCATCATCGTCAGCAGCAGCAGCTGCAGTAGTAGCATATCATCCATCATCAGCACAGCAGCACAGTAGTATCATCATCTCATTATCACATCGTCAGCCAGCACAGCAGCAGTAGTAAAAGCAATCATCATCATCATTACATCATCAGCAGCAGCAGCATCAGCAGCAGCAGTAGTAGCATCCATCATCAATAACATCATCGTCAGCAGCACACATAGTAGCATCATCACACATACACAGTCAGCACAGCAGTAGTGCATCATCGTCATTATCATCATCAGCACATATAGCACATCATCATCATCCATCATCGATCAGCAGCAGAGCATAGTAGCATCAGTCATCATCATCAGCAGCAGCAGCAGCAGTATACAACATCATCATTATCATCATCGTCAGGCAGCAGCACATCATCATAGTAGCATCATCTCATCAGTATCACATCAGCACAGCAGCAGACACAGCAGCATAGTACATCATCAACATTTTCATCATCGTCAGCAGCACATCAGTAGTAGCAACATCATCATCATCAATCAGCAGTCAGCAGCAGCAGTATACATCAGAATCATCATCATCATGCAGCAGCCAGCAGTAGTAGCATCATCATCATTATCATCATCGTCACAGCAGCAGCACAGTAGTAGCATCATTAATCACATCATTATCATCATCAGCAGGCAGCAGCAGCACACACAGTAGTAGCATCATCATCATCATCACAGCAGCAGCAGCAGCCGTAGAAGCATCATCGCATTATCCTCATCGCAGCATAGTAGCATCATCATCACATCATCAGCAGCAGCAGCAGCAGTAAGAACACCATCATCATTTATCATCATCATCGTCATCATCAGCAGCACAGCAACAGTATCATCTTTATCATCATCACAGCAGCAGCAGCAGCAGTATAGCATCATCACAATTATCACACACGGTCATCAATCAGCAGCACAATCAGTACATCATCATCACATCATCAGCAGCAGCAGCAGCACAGTAGTAGCATTCACGTCATTATCATCATCAGCAGCATAAGTAGCCATCATCAACACACATCATCGGGCATCAGCAGCACAGCAGCAGCAGCAGTAGTAAGCATCATCATCATTATCATCATCATCGTCATCAATGCAGCAGCACACAACATAGCATCACATCATCGTCATCATCAGCAGCAGCAGCAACAGTAGCATCATCATCATCATCAGCAGCAGCAGCAGCAACAGTAGCATCATCATCATCGTCATCATCAGCAGCAGCAGCAACAGTAGCATCATCATCATCATCATCAGCAGCAGCAGTAGTAGCATCATCATTATCATCATCATCATCATCATCAGCAGCAGCAGCAACAGTAGCATCATCATCATCATCATCAAGCAAGCAGCACAGCAGCAACAGTATCATCATCACATCATCATCACAGCAGCAGTAGTAGCATCAATCATTATCATGCATCATCATCATCAGCAGCAGCACAGCAGCAACAGTAGCAATCATCATCATCATCATCAGCACAGCATAGTAGCTATCATCATTATCACTCATCATCTCATCATCATCAGCCAGCAGCAACTGTAAAGCATCATCATCATCAGCAGCAGCAGCAGTAGCAGCAGCAACAACAGCAGTAGTAGCATCATCATCATCATCATCATCATCATCATCATCAGCAGCAGCAACAGTAGCATCATCATCATCATCATCATCATCATCAGCAGCAGCAGCAGCAACAGTAGCATCATCATCATCATCAGCAGCAGCAACAACAGCAGTAGTAGCTCATCATCAATCATCATCATTCATCATCATCATCAGCCCAGCAACAGTAGCATCATCATCATCATCATCATCAACATCAGCAGCAGCAGCAGCAACAGTAGCATCATCATCATCATCAGCAGCAGCAACAGTAGCATCATCATCATCATCAGCAGCAGCAACAGTAGCATCATCATCATCATCAGCAGCAGCATGCAGCAACAGTAGCATTCATCATCATCATCACACAGCAACAGTAAGCATCCATCATCATCAGCAGCAGCAACACAGCAGTAGTAGCATCATCATCGTCAGCATCAGCGAGCAGCAGCAGCAGCAGCAGCAACAACACAGTAAGTATCATCATCATCGTCCAGCAGCAGCACAGCAGCAGCAGCAGCAACAACAGCATATAGCATCATCATCGTCAGCACAGCAGTCAGCAGCATCAAGCAAGCAACAACATCAGTAGTAGCATCATCATCGTCACAGCAGCAGCAAGCCACAGCAGCAGTATAGTAGCATCACATCATCACATCCATCATTCATCATCATCAGCAGCAGCAGCAGCAGTAGTACATCACTATCATCATCATCATCATCATCATCAGACAGCACAACAGCAGCAGCAGCAGCAGCAACAACAGCAGAGTAGCATCATCATCGTCAGCAGCAGCAACAGCAGCAGCAGTAGTAGCATCATCACATCCATCCATCATCATCACCATCACAGCACAGCAGCAGCAGCAGTAGTAGCATCATCATCATCATCCATCATCGCACACCGCAGCAGCAGCAACAGTAGATCATCATCACATCAGCAGCACAACACAGACAGTAGTAGCACCTCATCATCATCATCACATCATCAGGCAGCAGCAGCAGCACAACAGTACATCATCATCATCATCACAACATCATCATCATCAGCAGCAGCAGCAGCAGCAGCAGTATTACACATCATCATCATCCATCATCATCAGCAGCACAGCAGCAGCATCAGGATAGCATCATCATCATCATCACATCATCATTCATCATCATCATCAACAGCAGCACAACAGTAGCATCCATCATCATCATACAGTCAGCAGCAACAACAGCAGTAGTAGCATCATCATCATCATCATCATCATCAGCATCAGCAGCAGCAGCAGCAGCAACAACAGCAGTAGTAGCATCATCATCGTCAGCAGCAGCAGCAGCAGCAGCAACAACAGCAGTAGTAGCATCATCATCGTCAGCAGCAGCAGCAGCAGCAGCAGCACAGCAGTAGTTAGCATCATTCATCATCATCAACATCATCATCATCACAGCAGCAGCACACAACAACAGCATTGTAGCATCATCATTCGGTCAGCAGCAGCAGCAGCAGCAGCAACAACAGCAGTAGTAGCATCATCATCGTCAGCAGCAGCAGCAGCAGCAGCAACAACAGCAGTAGTAGCATCATCATCGTCAGCAGCAGCACAGCAGCAGCAGCAACAACAGCAGTATAAGCATCAAACATCGTCAGCAGCAGCAGCAGCAGCAGCAACAACAGCAGTAGTAGCATCATCATCGTCAGCAGCAGCAGCAGCAGCAGCAGCAGCAGCAGCAGCAGCAGCAACAACAGCAGTAGTAGCATCATCGTCATGCGCAGCAGCAGCAGCAGCTAGCACAAACAACAGCAGTAGTAGCATCATCATCGTCAGCAGCAGCAGCAGCAGCAGCAGCACAGACAACAGCAGTAGTAGCATCATCATCGTCAGCAGCAGCACAGCAGCAGCAGCAGCAGCAACAACAGCAGTAGTAGCATCATCATCGTCAGCAGCAGCAGCAGCAAACAGCACGCAGCAGCAGCAGCAGCAACAACAGCTGTAGTAGCATCATCATCGTACCGCAGCAGCAGCAGCAAGTCAGCAACAACAGCATTGGGAGCATCATCATCGTCAGGCAGCAGCAGCAGCAGCAGCAGCAGCACAACAGCAGTATAGCATCATCATCGTCAGCCAGCACAGCAGCAGGCAGCAGCAGCAGCACAGCAGCAAGAAACAGCAGTAGTACATCATCTCGATCACAGCAGCAGCAGCGCAGTCAGCAGCAGCAACAACAGCATATACCAATCATCATCGTCAGCAGCAGCAGCACAGCAGCAGCAGCAACAACAGCGTAGTAGCATCACATCGTCAGCAGCAGCAGCACAGCAGCAGCACGCAGCAGCAGCAAGCAGCAGCAGCAGCCCAGCAGCAGCAGCAGCTAGCAGCAGCAACAACAGCAGTAGTGTATCATCATCATCGTCCAGCAGCCTCACAGCACAGCAGCACAGCAACACGGCAGTAGTAGCATCATCATCGTCAGCCGCAGACAGCAGCAGCAGCAGCAGCACAACAACAGCAGTAGTAGCATCATCATCGTTCAGCAGCAGCAGCAGTAGTAGCATCATCATCATCATCAGCAGCAGCAGTAGTAGCATCATCGTCATTATCATCATCAGCAGCATAGTAGCATCATCATCATCATCATCAGCAGCAGCAGCAGCAGTAGTAGCATCATCATCATTATCATCATCATCGTCATCATCAGCAGCAGCAGCAACAGTAGCATCATCATCATCATCAGCAGCAGCAGCAGCAGTAGTAGCATCATCATCATTATCATCATCATCGTCATCATCAGCAGCAGCAGCAACAGTACATCATCATCAAGCAGATCAAGCAGCCGCAGCACGCAGCAGCAGCAGCAGCAGCAGCAGCAGCAGCAGCAGCAGCAGCAGCAACAACAGCAGTAGTAGCATCATCATCGTCAGCAGCAGCAGCAGCAGCAGCAGCAGCAGCAACAACAGCAGTAGTAGCATCATCATCGTCAGCAGCAGCAGCAGCAGCAGCAGCAGCAGCTGTAGTAGCATCACATCTTCATCAAGCAACAAACCACCCCAGCAGCAGCCAACAACAGAGGAACATAGTACATCATGCATCGTCAGCAGCACAGCAGCACAGCAGCAGCAGTAGTAGCATCATCATCATCATCAGCAGCAGCAGCAGCAGTAGTAGCATCATCGTCATTATCATCATCAGCAGCATAGTAGCATCATCATCATCATCATCAGCAGCAGCAGCAGCAGTAGTAGCATCATCATCATTATCATCATCATCGTCACATCAGCAGCAGCCGCACAGTAGCATCAATCATCAACATCAGCAGCAGCAGCAGCAGCACAGTAGTAGCATCATCATCATTATCATCATCATCGTCATCATCAGCAGCAGCAGCAACAGTAGCATCATCATCATCATCAGCAGCAGCAGCAGCAGTAGTAGCATCATCATCATTATCATCATCATCATCATCATCAGCAGCAGCAACAGTAGCAACAGTAGCATCATCATCATCATCAGCAGCAGCAGCAGCAGCAGTAGTAGCATCATCGTCATTATCATCATCAGCAGCATAGTAGCATCATCATCATCATCATCATCAGCAGCAGCAGCAGCAGCAGCAGCAGCAGTAGTACATCCATCTCATTAATCATCCATCATCGTCATCATCAGCAGCAGCAGCAACAGTAGCATCATCATCATCATCAGCAGCAGCAGCAGCAGCAACAGTAGCATCATCATCATCATCATCAGCAGCAGCAGTAGTAGCATCATCATTATCATCATCATCATCATCATCAGCAGCAGCAGCAACAGTAGCATCATCATCATCATCATCAGCAGCAGCAGCAGCAGCAACAGTAGCATCATCATCATCATCATCAGCAGCAGCAGTAGTAGCATCATCATTATCATCATCATCATCATCATCAGCAGCAGCAGCAGCAACAGTAGCATCATCATCATCATCATCAGCAGCAGCAGTAAGTAGCATCATCATTACATCATCATCATCATCAGCAGTACAGCTACAGTAGCATCATCATCATCATCAGCAGCAGCAGCAGCAGCAGTAGCAGCAGCAACAACAGCAGTAGTAGCATCATCATCATCATCATCATCATCATCATCATCAGCACACAACATAGCATCAATCATCATCATCATCATCATCATCAGCAGCAGCAGCAACAACAGTAGCATCATCATCATCATCATCATCATCATCATCATCATCAGCAGCAGCAGCAGCAACAGTAGCATCATCATCATCATCATCATCATCATCAGCAGCAGCAGCAGCAACAGTAGCATCAATCATCATCATCACATCAGCACACAGCAGCAGCAGCAGCAACAGTAGCCATCATCATCATCATCAGCACAGCAGTAGGCACAGCAACAACAGCAGTAGTAGCAATCATCATCATCATCATCATCATCATCAGCAGCAGCAGTAGCAGCAGCAACAACAGCAGTAGTAGCATCATCATCATCATCATCATCATCATCATCAGCAGCAGCAGCAGCAGCAGCAACAACAGCAGAGTACATCATCACATCACAATCATCAACAGCAGCAGCAGCAGCGCAGCAGCTAGCAGCAGCACAACAACAACAGCACACAGCACAGCATCAGCAACAGCAGCAGCCCAGCAACAGCATCAGCATCAACAGCAACAGCAGCAGCAGCAACAGCAACAGCACAGCAACAGCAACAACAACAGCCAGCATCAACAGCAGCAGCAGCAACACAGCAACAGCACACAGCACAGCAACAGCAGCAGCAATATCATGATGCAACAGCAGCAGCAGCATCAGCAGCAGCAACAGCGCAAGCACAGCACAACAGCAACAAACAGCTACAGCAGCAGAAGCAACAGCAGCAGCAACAGCAACAGCAGGCAACGCACAGCAACACAGCACAACACAACAGCAGCACAGCAACAGCAGCAACACAACAGCAACAGCAGCAGCAGCAACAGCACAGCATCACAGCAGCAACAGCAACAGCAGCAGAACAGCAACAGCAGCAGCAAAGCAACAGCAGCAACAGCAACAGCACAGCAGCAACAAACAACAGCAACAGCAGCAGCACAACACACAGCAACAAGCAACAGCAGCAGCAGCAACAGCAGCACAACCAGCA
>NW_026476090.1:0-10380 GCF_026875155.1 Cherax quadricarinatus
AAAAAATTTTTAAATTTAAATTTTTAATTAATAATGCATTTTAACCTAGCCAAGATTATTACTATTCCTTTTATGTATGTCAATTACTGGTCTCTTAATAATGTATGTAAATTATTTTTATTCAACGTCAAGTAATGAATTTTCCCGTTTTCTTTTGTCTACTCTATGACATTACTGATGAGATGAATGTTTCTAGAGGGGTGACTGATTTATCAGATCATTATTTAATGGTAACCACACTGTGAGTAAGAGGCAGATAAGGCGCAAGGAGAATGTCGTTGCTGACTAAGTGAAATTTAATAAATTAAAGGAGATAATTGTGGTAAGATATAAGCAACTAGTGGGAGAAATGTGAGGTAGAGAGAGAACAGTTGGTGAAGATGGGGGTTGAGGAAATGTGGGTTAGATTCCCCTCAAGGAAGGTTCCTTGATGTTGGTGAGGGGCTCTTGATTTAGGGAATTGGATCTGTGCTCCAGTTCCCCGAATTAAGCCTGAATGCCTTCCACATCCCCCCCCCCCCAGGGGCAGTATAATCCTCCGGGTTTAGCGCTTTCCCTTGATTATAATAATAATAATAACAATGTGGGTTAAATTTAAAAAGCAATGTTTGAGTGTGCCGCAAAAATTTGTGGGTATAGTTAGGCTGGTACAGAAGGAGAGAGGAGATAATGTAGTTTGATGAGGTGGAGATAATGGAAAGACAGAAAGAGTTGGTATGAGATATTTGTACAATGTATAGGTTATATACGAAGGGTGGAGCATATGGATACAAGAAGAAAGATTAAAGCAGTTGTGAAGGGGTGTCTAAAAGGAGAACTAATGACAGAGTGTGTTTTATCAACAAATTTTGTTAAGAATACGAAAAAGTTTTGGAGATCAATAAACTTAGAAAGCCTAAGGAACAAATGGATTTAACAGAAGAAACTAAAGATGGGAGCCATTAAATGGGGAGGTGAAGGTACTGGAAACATACTAGATGGAATGTTTTAAAGAGTTGTTGAAGACATGGAGGTGCGTGAGACTGGGTAGAATGAGAGTAAAGCAGATTAGACAGGTGGGATTAGGTCAGAAATGATAAAGCAGGTTGGGATATAGCTCTGGAGTGGTTGATGCCTCTGTTATTTATTTGCAAGAAAGAGGAAAATTATACCTTGGGATTGAGAGAGATGATGCATACTTTAGTTCCTGTATATTAGGGAAAATAGGACAGAAGAGAGTGTATAATGGGCAAAGTGAAAGAAATAATTATGAATGAAATATTTATGAGAATCACAGAGAGTAGGATTGCAGAGGAACAAGGAGGTTTTATGACAAGTAGAGGATGTGTAGATCATGTGTTTACGTTGTAACACAAGCGTACAATACTTATGTAATGGTAGGGAACTTTTCATTGTATCTGCGGATTTAGAAAAGGAGTATGATAAGGTGTATGGGGGATCAATTTGGCAAATGATGTACATGGAATAGGTGGAAGGTTACTTAAAGCACTAAATAATTTTATGTGGATTACGCGATTCAGAATAAGGTAAGTAGGAGAGAGGAAGATAATTTACCAGTAAAGATAGGTCTTCCACAAGTATGTATAATGTCACCAAGGTTGTCTAACTTACTTATAGATGGTGCTGGGGAGAAGTGTGGGATTGAAAGATAGTGAATATAGTACAAAGTGAAAGCTATTTCAATTGACTTTTTTGCCAATCACGCAATTCTTTCGTAAGATTCTGAAGAAGAAGGGTAAAGGTTAATAGACGATTTTGGAAGGGTATGTATATCAAAAGTGAATATAGGAAAGAGCAAGGTGATGGAGTAAAATAAAACTATCGGCAGTGAGAGATTAGGTATCAGATAGGAGGGAGGAAATGTTCAGATATTTCGGTCCACACTTAATCAATGTAAAGTTCCAAGTTGACACTGACATTGATCATTGATTTGAGAGTTACTGGTGAACTGGTAGTTTGTTGGATATGTTAATGGAGTATGTAGGTGACATTTTCCAAGTTTCAATCCAGCAATGGTATATCCTTATTGCATATCTATGCATTATTTTACCTTGATGCTGGTGAACGGTACTAAATTATGATCTGAATACAACACTTTCCACAGGTGCTGTACATCACAATACTGAAAAATAATATATTATAGGTGCGCATTTTGTTGGATTCTGTGAAATAACTAGAGAATGCCTCTTTTGATCGGCTCTAAACTTTAAATGCTATTTTGTGTTCCTCAATGGAAGCTTTGCCTTGATTTTAGATTATATAACCTTTAATATGCCAAATTTATTAGTCAAATTTGTTTCTGCACAAAAACTGGAGAATGTCTCTTCCGCTCAAAAAAAACGTCAAAATCTTTGACTTTACTGGTTTATTCTTCGTTAACTCAATATAATGTGTGTTTAATAAATCTCACATAATTACTTATATACTTGAATAATTACTTAAACCTTAAATTCTGGTAAATCCTACTTAAAGAAAAGTTGGACATATTCTGGCGTGTGTCCGAATATGTTTTTGTCACAGAAAAAACTGACAAAAATGAAATACTGATTTTTAAGCGATAATTTCTAAGTGGGCGATCAAATTGCCATTACTGTCAATGCATTTACCTTGGTAACTCAAATTCTGATCGGCTTCAAACAAGGAAGGTTCCTTGATGTTGGTGAGGGGCTCTTGATTTAGGGAATTGGATCTGTGCTCCAGTTCCCCGAATTAAGCCCGAATGCCTTCCACATATCCCCCCCAGGCGCTGTATAATCCTCCGGGTTTAGCGCTTCCCCCTTGATTATAATAATAATTCAAACTTATTGTGTTCAGGACATTGGTAGGACATTGGTAGGACATTGGTAGGACATTGGTACCTCTAAACTTGACATCCCATTTAATTTGGCTTTAAAGCTGGCGATTCCTAGTTCAAGCATTAAAATCATTTATATCCTAATTTGTTATTTTTTATTGAAAAAAATAAAGAAAAATTAGAGTCAATGTGTGATAACCTGAGAATACTAAATCTGTTTCCCTTCAGATTTTCACCGATAATATTGAAATGCATTATAAACTTATGCCACACTCTGCACTAACATTTCTCATACATTAACGCACATGGGTCCGGTAATACGAGGATTCCTTTCTCGGACTGCGTAGTTACCGAAATATCAGATTATTTATTATAGTTAGAACAGTTAAACTAGAAGAAAAACAGTTTCTAGGTTCTTTCCCGCCGAGCTGGAGATATAACTACTAAAGAAGGTGTTGTTATTATAATCATGGGGGAGCGCTAAACCCGTAAGATTATACAGCGCATGTGAGGGGGGGGACGGAAGGTATTCAGGCTCAATTCAGGGAACCGGAGCACAGATCCAATTCCCTAGATCAAGAGCCCGTCACCAGCGTCAAGGAACCTTCCCAGAGGGGAAGGAAGGTGTTACAACTTACTCAAGGGACGGGGGGTATATGGAGAATATCATGTCATTATTATCATTGCATAATAAGAATTTTATGTGTTATATTCACGTTTTGCCTACCAGTATATGGTAGATGTCTCAAGGAAGTCATACACAACTCGCTGATGTCTTATACATTGCAGTTAGTACTGCAGGTTAAGCATTGTGACGAGAGTGCGTTTTATGTGCTTTGAATTATAGTGTTATGAGAGTCGGCCTTCTGAAAAAAATCACGTAAAGGTCAGTCTTAATTCCATTTTATTTAACATAAACAAGGATAACTTATTGTATTAAATAAATTATAGAAGTCATCTAATCATGTATTGTTTTGCTTCATATAATGTTAAGTTTACGTTCTTCAGCACGGGTGGCCGGAGGTCCCCACCACACCAGACACATTGATGTTCTTCAGCACGGGTGGCCGGAGGTCCCCACCACACCAGACACATTGTTGTTCTTCAGCACGGGTGGCCGGAGGTCCCCACCACACCAGACACATTGTTGTTCTTCAGCACGGGTGGCCGGAGGTCCCACCACACCAGACACATTGTTGTTTCTTCAGCACGGTGGGCCGGAGGTCCCCACCACACCAGACACATTGTTGTTCTTCAGCACGGGTGGCCGGAGGTCCCCACCACACCAGACACATTGTTGTTCTTCAGCACGGGTGGCCGGAGGTCCCCACCACACCAGACACATTGTTGTTCTTCAGCACGGGTGGCCGGAGGTCCCCACCACACCAGACACATTGTTGTTCTTCAGCACGGGTGGCCGGAGGTCCCCACCACACCAGACACATTGTTGTTCTTCAGCACGGGTGGCCGAAGGTCCCCAACACACCAGACACATTGTTGTTCTTCAGCACGGGTGGCCGAAGGTCCCCACCACACCAGACACATTGTTGTTCTTCAGCACGGGTGGCCGGAGGTCCCCAACACACCAGACACATTGTTGTTCTTCAGCACGGGTGGCCGAAGGTCCCCAACACACCAGACACATTGTTGTTCTTCAGCACGGGTGGCCGGAGGTCCCCACCACACCAGACACATTGTTGTTCTTCAGCACGGGTGGCCGGAGGTCCCCACCACACCAGACACATTGTTGTTCTTCAGCACGGGTGGCCGAAGGTCCCCACCACACCAGACACATTGTTGTTCTTCAGCACGGGTGGCCGGAGGTCCCCAACACACCAGACACATTGTTGTTCTTCAGCACGGGTGGTCGGAGGTCCCCACCACACCAGACACATTGTTGTTCTTCAGCACGGGTTGTCGGAGGTCCCCACCACACCAGACACATTGTTGTTCTTCAGCACGGGTGGTCGGAGGTCCCCACCACACCAGACACATTGTTGTTCTTCAGCACGGGTGGCCGGAGGTCCCCACCACACCAGACACATTGATGTTCTTCAGTACGGGTGGCCGAGGTCCCCACCACACCAGACACATTGATGTTCTTCAGCACGGGTGGCCGGAGGTCCCCACCACACCAGACACATTGATGTTCTTCAGTACGGGTGGCCGGAGGTCCCCACCACACCAGACACATTGATGTTCTTCAGCACGGGTGGTCGGAGGTCCCCACCACACTAGACACATTGATGTTCTTCAGTACGGGTGGCCGGAGGTCCCCACCACACCAGACACATTGATGTTCTTCAGCACGGGTGGTCGGAGGTCCCCAACACACCAGACACATTGATGACTCCATGAATCCAATTGAGTTTCACAGCTAACACAGCTAACAAGGAGAAGCAGCGCCCTCATCACTTCAGAAAGTGACAAGTTATAGGGACGGTATTATTGTTTGTTACTGAGAAAAGTGCTAACATTGACATTGTCATTAACTTTGTCATCTGAATTATATTAGCATTGACATATGGAGATTATTATTACCTACTGCTAATTACCATAATTAATAAACCTTAAGCACTTAAATACATATGAATACATAAACCTAATTTCACCGAGGCTAAAAAAATATCTTATTTGCCAAGAACAAAAGACTGACAAATTTTTGAAAATAAGTCAATGAAAGTTCGCAGCCATTTTGGCATGACGTTACCTACGAATATTAGTCGAGAAATTATCTTCATTTCGTATTTTCGTGTTTCCTGGATAATGATTTATTGGTTACAAAATCCATATAGATTTTAAAGGCCGCAGAGAAAAAAAATTAGACAGGAGAGTGAATGCTGTCAAAATATAGAAGTCTGTCAAAACACAATTTTCCTGCCTCATGGCATGTCATGCAGTCATTAAAACCCAATAACAAAGGCATGGTGGACTTATTCATGACGTCTTCCATCCCAACTCAATACATAAAAGAAGGAATGTATGTATATATAGAATAAAAGTTCACGTAACGTCTGTCAAATCATCTGCCACAATGATTTTAATCAGAATAAACAAAAGGATGGAATAAAATTATGGCTATACCTACTCTTACAATCGTCAATATTTACCTCTCTCAAAATTTTTTATTGTTTAAAATAGTTAAGTACATTATGGAATATGGCGTAAGCAACGTTCAGGTCGTCCAAAAACTGCAACTTTTGCTTCATAAAAGTCGTTCAGCTGCACAGATGTTTGTGGAGGTAACGCCTGGAAGAAACCCTAAGCTTATTTAAACTTTTGGGTTAGATCTTTCGCTTCTGTGCCGAAGTTTTGGTACCATTTGATACTGACAATACTTGCTGCCTGACACCAGTCACTCAGGAAACACCGACTCTCTCCCAGAAGTTATTTTGTATGTTTTCCTGCGTTGGGAAGGTGGTATTATTGACAACTTTGTGCAGACTCAGGAAGAACTCGTATATTATACCACCACACAACTAGCACTAACACTATCACAACCACCTGTCAAACTACCACAACCACCTGTCACACTACCACTCAAAATACCACACAAGCAAAACTTATACCACCACACAACCACCACTCACACTACAAGACTACCACCACTCACACTACAAGACTACCACCACTCACACTACAAGACTACCACCACTCACACTACAAGACTACCACCACTCACAATACAAGACTACCACCACTCACACTACAAGACTACCACCACTCACACTACAAGACTACCACCACTCACACTTGTGAGTGTTGTATGTATCTTAGGCTACTGGTATTACTGTCCCGCCACTCACAGAACCTAAACTAATTAAGTATGTAACTAAGTTTTTCACGTATACACAAATACATAACAGCATATGTGTAGAGAACCTTTGATTCTTTTCCTGATTATCACCAATTACGTCACAACTTGTCACCCCGGAGGGACCATAGCAAGACATCCACATAGGACACAAGAAAAAGATGAGCGACACCCGCCACCCGAGGGACCAACGCTGGATCGCCGGGACAAGACAGACGAACCTTCTACAGTACAGTACCACAACCCTAGTCGCTTATCATTACTGCTGTTTTTGACTCTGTTGCCTTCTTGTCAACAGTCTGTCCTGCTGACTTGACAGTGCTCAGTCAACTGACTGTCCTGCTGACTTGACAGTGCTCAGTTTAATGACTTTTCCTGCTGACTTGACAGTGCTCAGTCAACTGACTGTCCTGCTGACTTGACCCGTGCTCAGTCAACTGACTGTCCTGCTGACTTGACAGTGCTCAGTCAACTGACTGTCCTGCTGACTTGACAGTGCTCAGTCAACTGACTGTCCTGCTGACTTGACAGTGCTCAGTCAACTGACTGTCCTGCTGACTTGACAGTGATCAGTCAACTGACTGTCCTGCTGACTTGACAGTGATCAGTCAATCGCATGTATATGATGATTTGCATGGGTTTAATGTTGAGTGACTGCTGGTTTACATGGGTTTAGTGTTGGTTGAGTGACTGTTGGTTTACATGGGTTTAGTGTTGTTTGAGTGACTGATGGTTTACATGGGTTTAGTGTTGGTTGAGTAACTGCCGGTTTACATGGGTTTAGTGTTGGTTGAGTTACTGTTGGTTTACATGGGTTTAATGTTGGTTGAGTAACTGGGTGACAGCGAGAGTTTACAGCAACATCTGGCTCCTGTTCTCTCTCACTATTCCTCTCTACCTTCCTGCTCAATCTCACATTTATCACGTTTATTGGATTTGTGAAACATTTTGTTCTGACCCGACAATCTTGACTGATAGATATACACTGAACATTTAGCTTGACTGATAGATGTACACTGAACACTTGGCTCTGAGAGCTCCTGCAACTTCTCCCACTAGGAGATTATGTATCAAGTCTAATCTTACACTTACAAAGTTGCTGCCCAGCTGATGCTTCAATGGCAGTTTTGTCTTTTTACTTATAATGTTAACTGGGAGTTTGTGTCTTTCAGCTGCAATTCTTTTTTTCAAAGAAATGTTGCATACATTTGTGTTGTTCCCTCTGCCTCGTAGTTTCATTCCAGTGTTTCATGTTATGGATTCCTTAGCACTTCAAAGTGTTCTTCTTATTTTAGTGTGTCGAAGCTATTTATTATCACTAAACCATGTGTGTTGTTTACTAACAGACGTTTGGTTTAGTGTTTCAAGATTTTTTCTTCATTAGGTTTGTTTCTGAATGCTGTTAATAGTTAGGAAAGTCTTGTCTGTACCCAGGAAAATGTTTTATTCTGATTGGTTTCAAATGTTCAATATTTGTAGTATTTATGAGAAGAAAGTTTGACTTTTTCTGTGATGTATTTAAATTGCTAATTTACAGTTTTATAAAATTATTTTCTTATTTAATAAGTAACGTCTCTACTGATCAACTTCAAACATAAACTCACATAAAACACTAAATAAACCACAATAAACACAAAATAATATTAATCTTCTAAGTGGAACTTTTAAGTTGTTGTCCGAATGTCTTTTCTTAATTTTTTCCACAAGTTTTTGTTGTTCTCTCGTTCATAACATTAGAAGATTTCAATTGATCTGCTTCAAATTATCGTGTTCCTGTGAATGGTAAATAGGAACCATTGGTAAGTGTAGGTGTTTTGTCACCAGAGTTCTTAAACCCATTCTCAACATTCTGCAATTGTTCCGATACCTTCCAAAACCCTCTGCAGTATATCTCCAAACATTATTAAAAGGATTCTAATTAGACAATGGGGAGAGTGAAAGTCAAATTGTGCAAATTTTCCAGGTTTTTGTGTAAAATGATGAAAAAATTTGATCCCTGTAATATCGTTTTCAATATATTTGAGTCTGGCTCTTCTGCTTGGCTTTAGTATTTAATATATATTGCATCTTAAAGAGGATATCTGCCATAAGTTCAGTTTGATTGTCGGCAGATTTTTCAAGACTAGACTTTTTATATAATAAATTTTGAAATCCTTGAAATCCATCCAATAACTGAAGAATGCCTCTTCTTATCGCCTTCAAACTTTCATTCCTGATGTTTCCTCGGTAGAACAAGACTGCCACTGTTACCGGCATGCAATAAGTCCCAATTTGCCAATTTTTATAATACTGTGATACTTATTTCCAGTCTTTTCGACTTGGCTACACTGAGGATGATGTATTCCATGAGGAGGACAAACTACATGTTTAAAATGTTCAGTTGATAATTGGAAATTTTTATGAAATTGTTACAAACATGGAATCATTGGACTCAGAGAAAACATTCTCTAGAATGCAGTCTCTAATGCTCTTCAGACTTTCAGTGTTGATTGGCATAATTTAAAAACAATTTGGCTTTCACTCAGCAATCTAATTTTTTTTTTTTTTTGTAATTTTCAATTTTTTTCAATAACTTTGTATGCTATAAAATACCTCTCCTAGTCAGCTTCACATAAACTTCACATAAACAATGAGCAGATATACCATGACACCATCTTTGATTGTGGAGAGGACCTGATATTTACAGTCCAAGACACAGAACGGGTGGGGCTCGAACCCCATGGTAAGTAAGTACTAAAACTCACAGGTCAGTGTGTTAACACACTGACCTGTTAGTTTTAGGATTCACTATGGAATCAAACCCTGCCTGTTCCGTGATTTGTTTGCAATTGTATTTCATGGGTCATTTACAGGCCTCTATATACAGCCTGGTTAGTTGACTGATAGCATTTCTAGGGAATGATGTAGGGAAATTATCAAGCTTCTCTTCAAGGTAAACTAATAATTCTGGGTGTGAGAGTAAACTATTCACCAGAGTCCACATCCCAGACTTATAAATGCACCATGAACACATATTTGATAATTATGCCTGGCGATTCCTACGAATATTATCAGTGAACCGATTACTTTGTGCAGTGGATGGTAGATTTGTTTTCGGTGAGAAAGCAAGTTACACATTCACATACCTTGCTATTACCCGAAGCATAGTATGGAAATGTGTAATTTGCTTTCTCCTGTGTTGAGTAACTTGTATATGGGATTTTCAACCACTTTGCTACTGAAAGATAATCTCAGTAGTTTAGCTCAAAACCTGGACGATTTTACACCGAGAATCAATGATTTAATTTCTCAACTGAAACGATACAAGTTTTCTTTCTAAGATGTCTTGATCATCTCAGATGATAGGAGCTTAAAATTTTTTTATGTATCTGAAGGTTCAAACATCCACTACTGAAAGTACAGAGGAGAGTTTTTCTTAATATGACTTTACTTACTTGTTGCCCTGAGCTTTTGGATGATGTAATCGTTAAAGTTTTTTATATAGTCTCTTGATTACGGTTCCTTAGTGTTTGCGGATTATTATTATAATCATAACTATGTACTAAACCCATGAGGGTCATACACAGCTATAGAGTTTGTGGAAGAAGCGTTATTAGCTGCTTAAAAAAATATTACACAGATAAGCCTAATAAATCTAGCCACACTTTGAGTATTAAAAAGATTTAATTTTAATCACTGTGTTTAAGAATTTCTGGATGATTCAGGTTTTATTAATCTGGAACAACAAACCTGCAGTGCCCTTGGAAGTGTACAAAAGTTAGGTGCAAAGTGC
>NW_026476093.1:0-10197 GCF_026875155.1 Cherax quadricarinatus
TGGCCCGAGACCGGGATGACGCCTCCATCGCCCAAGCGCTCAAAGCGGATATATCATGGGAAAGAGCTAGTTTTCAACGGCCGCAACACCAAAGGGCAAAGCCCCCGGGGTTCCACTACTGGCTGATGGGCTGGGTATCTTGTCTGGGGCGAGATGGCTAAGCCTACGAGTTTGGAAGTGACTATGTCGAGCGGAAAAAAGGCCGAGGGCGGGGCTGTGAAGAGGGAAAATTAATTATCCTTTCTTTACATGGACGCCAAATAATGAAATTTGGGGGGTAACTTTTTTAAAGGAAACTTTGAGCAGGGGAAATCATATTCGCTCGCTTACTATCTCACCAATAAGACCGATATCGTTCAAACGGAGGACTTTGCTGCAAAAAAAAACAGAACACTGGACCCCACCGGGCCCATCAACGACAATTGCGGCTGGGAGCAGTGCTCACTACTGACCACGTACCCACTACGCCGACTCCGCCGAGCTAGCAAGACATGCTAAAATGGAAGGGGGGGATCCTGGCCCAAACCGGGACACGAAATGTTAAACCAAAAACCCATCTATTCCGGGTTCTCCGGACACAACCTTGCGACGCGGGAGCACAGCACAAACCCGGGGGCCCCGTTACTGTACCGGTTCGGGGGTGTGAACATCGCACCCCAAAGAATACCGGGGCCCGGGGCGAGCGAGACTGGGGATACACCACCGCCACAATTTCGAAACTTTTTGAAGCTTCGAGAAGCTGATCAGGGCCATCGTGGGGTGGTCATAGGGGTTTGGTCGGTCTACACCGCTGTAAGGAAGACCCATCAGAAAGAGAAACGGGCATGAGTCCCAATTTGGCTTGCAGGGGGATGGAAAAGAGGCATGGGCTTTACACCTAATCGCAAGGCGAAGGTTTCCCCTTGCGAAACAAGGCCATCATGGAGGCTGCCAGGGTTATTACTACAATATCCAATCGCTCCCCGAAGGGATTCCGGGAAATTGTTGCACTCCCTGCATCGGTCATAATGTGAGCTGGGAGGCATTTCCCGGGCGCTTCTGCAGCAAAACTTGCGTGGCGGGAGTCTCGACCGAAAGGGGGAGACATGACGACAGAACCTCTATAGATTTAGATGATTTTCCCTTTTTAAAAACCATTTTACCTGGCGATCTACCCGAATATCGATGTCTCTTTTTATAAGCTGCTGAGGAGGCCTATTCAGGTTCCGGCCTTTTCGCGCCTGGATAGAAAGAGCTTCCCATCCCCTATGATTGAAACACCAAAAGGGCCAATCTTGATGATTCCGACCCAGAGCTTACGAGACCCATGGAAGGGTCATCCATGTCTCGACTATCCCCACGAAGCCCGGACGGGTTGAACTTCTACACAAAGTCGAAGCTCGTACTCCTCGACGTGTCCGATTTGCAAGGGTCTGGAGCCTTAGCCGCGACGCAGTAATTTGGGAAAGATTACTCATAAATAAGCTCTTTTAATGCAAAAAACTGGCGCATAACCATCGGGATAGGATATCCGTTCTGCAGACGTGCAATGTGCATGGATCCCAGCCCTTTCACTAATTGTCTATGCCTGCAATGATACTGTAATTTTGTATGCCCTTCCGTACCCACTTTGAAAGGGGGGGGGTTTTCGGGACTCTACATGTCTACGACAGCCCTGCAGACGGGATATTCACCTTTTGATCTCACACCTACATTGGGTAAAAAATAAAAAGCAGATTGGAGAGATTTTTCACCTCGCATCGTAGTTTCCCTTCTCTAAAGGGCTTTTTCGTCTCCGTTTTGTCTTCCTTTAGACCACGATCGCAAAGGGCCAAACATATACCCTCTAACGTGCCCCGGGCACATCAACCAAATGACACGTTCCATCGATCCCACTTGGGCAAAGCTAAATGAATGTGGGGATAATGGGGGGGTAGGCAAGATGGCGTACAAAGTGATATTTAAGCGCGCCCCAAGTTACTCAAACCCAAGGGGGTCGTGGGCAAATTTATTTCCATGTGATACTCGCTAGGCTGCCCGGTATGTGGGCTTGAATACTTAAAACAAGCGCATCCCCACGCGGGTCTTCCTAAGTCTCCTTGTCCCAAATACCTTCACGAAGGAGCCCAAGGGAAACCCGGTTAGATAGGGACCTCGAAGGCATACTCCTCTCGTCTCGTGGGGGTAGCTTTTGCCTAGCGGTTATTCTTCCACATCACGCATCAGGGATCTAGTCGATCTATGGATCTTCTACACAGTATCAGGTTCTCGCAACGGAGCGGGGATAGAGCTACAATCTTCCCTCAGCCTCGGCCAAAATTTCCCCGGCCCCAAGCCCAGCAGAAACCAAACTCCCCAGCTATACGGCCCTCAACCGAAAAAACCAATAAAAGCCAAAGACTGCACGAAAAATACGGCGACGTCGCCGAATCACCCAACAGCCTATCAACCCGCACGCCCAACCGGGAAAAGACATCTACGCCATCGCAAGTCCGGGGAGAGGATCATTCCTCAAAGACCCCAAATTCTACCTCGTGGGCCCCCAACGGGCCCAACCGCTGATCCAACGAAACCGACCACGTCGCGAAAACCCCCTCCCGCATGCCTTCTCCGAGCGAGCCCTGCCGACCAGGAAGTCTCTCACGTCCACTGGACCACTAGTGGAGCGACGAAGGCGAAATCACCGCACAAGAAACCCTCGACATACCCCGGACAATTTCCCACCTTCGACTCATCGCGCCTCCCTTCGCGAACCCTTTGACTGCCTCCGCGAGGCCAGTACCATCCGGGGTGAGTATGGTCTTTTAACAGCGCCAAGGTGGCCCTTTTGATCTCCCGCCGTGGTATCCCCCTTCCTGCCCGATCGTCCGACTCTCCCCAACGACTGGGCAATGCGCGCACACACTTCCGCTGAGTGCGGAGAAAGTCCACCCTCGGCGGAGACTAAGACCGACCCCTGATTTTATGACTTATTCCTTCGGGTTCCCGGGGACGGGCCTACGGCCGCGAATGGAAAGCAATGGCCTGTGATTTTGGGGGGGATGAAACGCCGCGACGCTGCTTTTCTGGTTTTACTTACTAATCTTTTTAAAACCCGCCGTTTTTTTAAGAGACTTGTGGATGAGGTTCGGGGGTCGTTCGCCTCGTGCGATGAGAGATTTTTCACCAGGGGGAGCCAGCTGAATTTCTTTAATGCCGCTCGGAGGAAACTCTGCGCATTTTCCCCCCCTGTCCTGCGATGGGACCGCGGGGTTTGCCCAAAAGGGGGCGGTGATAGATTGGGGTCTTTTTTCCAGGGGAGTCTGACTGGGCATCATTATTCAACTTACCACGCCGAGTTCACTTTGCCGACCAGACACATTTATTCCTGAGGGGATGGCTCGAGAACGAACAAACCGGGTTTTAGAAGAAACCGGCAGACTCATGCCTTCTCGCTTGGCCGAGAAACGCCTTGGAAAAAGTAAGAGACAACCAATTGGGGCCCAAAATTTAAAGCCCGGCTAACGGATTTTTTTCCTTAGTCTTGCCTATGCCGAAAGCGCTTTTTGCGGCCAACTACTTTTGGGGTTTTGATATGAGCTTGGAGGGGAAACTCCACGGGTGGGAGGGTTTAGAAATCATACAAAATCTGGGAAAAAAAAGCCGCTCAGGTAAAGATTCACAGCGCAGCATAATCTTGGGGGACGGGGAACCCCGAAGCCCTTTCTCATCCTTCTACCTCTTCTAAAAAAGTACCAACTGCAATCAACTTCCCAATATTGCTTGGGCATTAAAACTAAACTTTAATCGGGGGGCTTTTTGAGTACCGCCTTCGCTGAAAGTCTCTGCTAAAATAAAGAAAAGCATCACAAGACTAAAGATGTAAAACAACAAATGATAACAAAGAGCAGTGAAAATGGCAGGCCCAATATTTTCAACCCCCCCGTAACGCCCGACATGCCGAATTTTCTTTTTTAATACGATGGGAAAAGGGAAAGTGCGCTGATAAATCAAATGACAGAAAAACGGGGGTTAGAGACATGCACGTAAATTTATCAAATTTGGCGAGCTCGTTCGACGGGGTCCACGAAGGCTCGTTTTTTGCCGGAGAGTGAAGTTGAAGCGTTGTTCACAAGGACACGGACTGTAAAATTATTGTTAGTCATTTTGATTGTTTGGAGGGCAGGGGGTATATGAGAAAAACTTGACACTTACCCTGTTTTTTTCGTAAGGGTGTCAAGATCCACTTCGAAGACAGTGAGGGAGGGCTTCATGATGGCAAGCTCTCCGGACCACTGCAGCGCGTAAATCAAAGGCATGCTGGCGGGGCCGGGAAGGGAGTTTCCCAAAGGGGCACGCGAAGGGGAGGCAGGAGAAGGTTCTCGCTGCTCTCATCGGCCAATCTGTGGGCCTTGAATGAGCGCGTTGCCGGTATGCCTAGGTTGAAAAGGGACATGTGCCGAGAAGCGCGCGGATGACGCCCACTGAGGATCCGGTACCGGGGAGAGGCTAGTCATCTGCGAGTTCTTTGCCGCCACATTGCCCCCCAAAGGGGGAGCTGGTGACTGGGGGGGCATGTACGGCTAGCAGGGCGACCCTGAGGGGGAAGCCAGCCGGGAGGTTTGCCCCGGCGCACAGGGGAGAACTGCGAGGCATATCTCCTTTCCCTACGGCTCATCCACTAGCGGGCCCGGGGTATGAACCTTTTCCCCTTGGTTGGGACCAACTTCACCACCCCGGCGCCAGGGGGGTTGTTACCAAGGGAAAACGCCCGCCTGCAGAGGAATTCGCGAGGTCAAAGCCCTCGTCTTCCCCGGCATAACTCGCTTTTCACCCTTCTCACCCATGACCACAGGTTTTTTCCCCAATGAAGTCATCCTGCTTTCCGAACAGTAAGAGGAAGCAAAAACTGTAATAGGGAAGGCAATGAGATGATAGCATCCATCCAAGTGTTGCCACGCCTCTTGATGATAAGAGATGGCCGGAGACCGTAAACACCCCAACATACAATTTGAATCAGGGGGAAGGGCCCAGGGGGTGGCAGCGACACTAATCAGGTATCCCAAGTAGACACAGGTTGCGGGGAGAAAAAAATTTTCCCAAAGACCACAAGACGAAAAATCGATCTAAAGCACAAACCGCGGGAATCCTTCGTGCGCCAATTCGACGAGATTGTGGAGGGGCGATTTAACCACGACGACGTTGCGGACCAGCACACTCCAAGTCTCGGGGCGGCAGTGCCCCGGAAGCACGGAATGAACTTGTAGCCATTGTCGGGAAGTGCTTGGTCATGAGGGTGGTCAAAAAACGACCCTCACCCAAGACAGCAGGTTTTTTCTTGTGCAGGGTGTCAACATCACAATCGGCATCTCTTGGATAACCTTGTCCGAAATAATGAAGGCGCCTTTTGTCCGCTCCCAGACGGTACATGCAGAAACTGGGTCGGGGGTTAGCTGGGAAGTGATAGGAAGAGTTGAGGGTTCAACATACCACCAAAGAAAGGTAACACTGCCGAACAAGACTCAAAGGTTTGGCCAGGTGATGGGAGATGTATTTTCGTAACCTAATCAGGGCCCCCAAACTGCTTCTTCGTTCGAGACTTGTCTCACCACAGATCCCGGGCGATCTTGGCATCACTGCACCCCAAACAACCAAGCGTTCAACGAATCCCCTTGACACGTATCTGCGTCGACCAGAAACAGTATCGTACAGCTCGGGATCCACGCCAAAAATGTTGTTTTCTGATGGAAGATTTCCAATTCCATGGGCGACATGGGGCACGGTGGTGAACACGGTTCAGAAGTGCATCAAAGGACTTTTCGAGTCACGCTTGCCACGGTTTTCCAGGTTTGGACTTGCGCTGCTCAACCCTTGCCCACCTTACCACAACGATGTAGGTACGACGTTTCCCTCGTACCTAAGACCAAATAACCTTTGCTAGTTTATTTGTTTGCTGCCTTGACCAAAGGACCTAAGGGGAAGGGAGGGGGGGCCTCTTGGGGCCACCCAAAAAATCAAGAAAGATCTTCGGAAACGGGCGGTCATTGCCACCACCAACGATCATCCGTCACAGATGACAAAGATGAGCTTCCGCTTTTTGTCGTACGAAGAGCAGTCAAGGGTCCAGGCCTTTCCCCTACGAGCCCCGCCTTCGGTGTGGGAGGAACCAAGCAGAGACAAACTTTCCTGGGGTGCCGGTCGGCGTTTGGGGAAACCCCGTTGCGCGCTGCAGGAAATTGACAAAAAGACGGCGCAAATAGAATATGAAAACCCCAAAAAATCCGTTGTTGACAGGGACTTTTGGGCTATTCGGAAAATCAACTTTACCCTTTTAGAAGCGAATCGAGACAGCTTGCGCGTTTCCCGAAGTCTGTAGATCTTGCCACTTGTCCTCCATCTTGCCGGGGTAGCTTGAACAATTGGGTCACAGAGCTCGGGGAGGAAAACGTAGGGAAAAAAGATTGTTCATACGCTTACTGTGAAAAGTATCCAAAAACGTAGACCCTTCTGGTTCACAATACCCATTTCGGGAGTCGTCGCGCTTCTTCTGAATGGTGTCTTTCGTCCAAACCCAATTCCCCTTGTATAACGGGGCGATTTTTGGGCAAGAAACACGAATACCAGGTATTTTGTTGAGCTTGGTGGTAGTCGGGGGTATTCCGAGGCCACAGTTGTGTAACGCGGTGGTATCCACAAGGCAGGGGTACTTTATGGCAATGGTGAGGTCGGGTCTTTGCCAAAAAAAGGGGCCCCACAGTATTGATGAGCGGGGGCGGAATACCTCGAGGTTCAACCCGAAAACGCTTCAGTTGGTCGCGCAAAGCTCAGTGCTGGGTACTGTGCTGCGCTTCCAGAACGGGAATACGAACCGGCCAGGGATACTGACGAAAAATTTTGCTTCGCGTGCCAACTAACTTCCTTTGTGTTCCCGCCTTATCCTTTTTTGGACACAGGAGACACCGAAGGCGATAAGAGAAGCAAACGATTCCCTTTGAAAAAAGAAAAGTGAAGAAAAAGACGGCTCCTCGCCGGGCGAATCGGACACCGACGCTTCATCCGAAAAATGTACCCGTACAAAGGGGGGATCCAAAGGGAGACCCAGACAAGTCCCCCAGACCACGCCCGGGTTGAGATTTTCTTTTTTTTCAATGTGCTTGGGGTCCCCAAAATTGGGGGTCAGATCGCCGATAAGCGCCGTAGTCATCAAATGGCAATCACCCTTGTTATGTCACCCTTGTGGCCGAGCCCATAATCACCACCACCGTTTGGGTTTACCCAGGGGAGCAATAACTTGGCACCTCCCATGACACGGGGGGCGAGACCTCTGGCGTGCATCATCATATCACCTCCCAAAAATTTAGACTTTCGCCGGGGGGGATTCCGCAGATGAACCCGGGGCTCGTACACGGTGGCACCATACCCGAAGGGTTTGAGGACTTTCATCCGGCTTGGGGTCAAGAAAAGCCCGGGGCTCCCCCAAACCCCCCACCCCTCCCCACCAAAATTCGCTTTTTGGCCAACAACGGCACTCCGTTCTCCACCTCTTCGATAACCCAAATTTTTCGACCCCACCGGGCCTTTCCCAGCGCAGCCGAGTCGGGCGTCCCGGGCGACAAAATTTTTCTTCCACGTCAAAGTCACCGTGAAATGAGCTGCTTCAGGCCCCGGGTTTGCCATTCAGGGAGTCGCCAATCTCTCAAAAGGCAAAACCCCACCCCTGCCAGGCCCACGCTGGCAGCGGGTGTTCCGGGGGGTCACGTAGGGGGAATGGAAAAGGGGGGTCCAACACGACTGCTACCCAAAGTCGTAGCGAGATCGAAGCGGCCCCCTTTTCCCAAAGGGGGACCACCCTCACTCCAACGGGGAACGAGCGGCGCAAAAGAGTCATCCCCCCTTTCCCGCCCCACTTTTCCAAGACAAAACCCTTGGCGCTTTTCCCGGTCAGTTCCGTTCCCCCCCACACCCATATGATCCGAGATCGGGGGTCAACCTGATCACCCACAATTTATTTTATTTTTAAAAAAAGACTGGCCAACAGCTGGGGGAGTAAAACCGTCCTCCTTCACTCAGCATTGAGGCCCTTCGTCACAAAGACGCCCGCAAGCAATGGCTTTTTCCCAAAGCTGGGTGGAAAGTCAACGACGTCAACCAACTGTGTCCCATTGGCGTAAGGCCACGCCGGCGCCGCCCTGCTGGAGTCATTCTCAAGGGCATTCTGAATACGACCGCAGGGGCCTCGTGGCCTTTCCGATACCCGCCACCAGCGTTTTCGTAGATTCCGGCAATTAAGACCTCTCGCCGTCGGGGGACCTTGTGCAGCAAGACCTGGGGGTCGACCCGGGAGACCACCAACACTTCACAACCTCTTCCATTCCCCTGGTCAACCATCAGCCCAGCAGCATTTCCGGGCTTGAGTAGACCCGGCAAAAAGGGAAAGCAAGCCTCGCTTGCGCCCCCTTGATACCAATTTTTTTCATTCGCACAAGGGGTCCTCGGCCGCAGCAGCATCGTCGGCAGTTGGAAGATAGGAGGGGGGCGAATAAGTGCAGGGGGCGATTACAGGCTATTGACAATCCTTGAATCCAGGAAATCCGCCCGCGGGGCGTAGAAGCGGATGTTAGAAAAAGGGAATAGAAAACATCGAAACACGGGAAACCAGCCTCGGCGGAACTCCAAGAGCCCTTTACGCACATTATGCCGGAGGGACAGGGGCCAGAGAGAACCATGACCTGCCTTGCAAGTCAATATAAGAGGGGAGAAGGCAATTGGGGGAAACGAACGGATTGAACAGGGCCGCGAGAGGAAAAGGCGTAGCGCACGAGAGATAGATACCTATCTCCGGGGGAGCCATGGGAGGGCATAAGGAAAAGGGTCCAACGCGATGGGGTTGACTGATGGAGGAGCATTTTTTGTGTTTGCGAGAAGGGGTAAGAGCGTTTGGGTCTTGGAGGGAATAACAACCCTAGGGCAATGCAGCCTCCCGGCTCGCCTGCGGGGGATGTTTCCCCCCCGGACCGCCAGGGCACGGTCCACTTAGCCCCTTTTGGCCTCAGCAATATGGGGGCAGCAGTCACCCAGTATTTACGGCCAAGCTGGCCGGAGTCTAGCTTCGGTTTTACCAGCTTATGAACAGTGAAGGGCATTCAGCAAGGTTTGGTTTAAACCTGGGAGGGATGTAGAAACCGGCGAGGGCCACCGAAAGCCCCCGACGGGTAAAGACCCATAAAGGGTTTACATGGCAAACCAGGGGGACAGGAAGTCCGACTGTGAGGTTCGGTCTAGGGGAAAATATTGAATTTTACAGCGACTGGGATTTACGATAATCGAAGCATTTGGGGGCGAGGGAAATGGAGTGTCGAGGAAGCAGGTTGGCGTGTCAACAAAGCAAGACTCCGTGGGATACCCGGAGATTGACGAGGACTGGGGGAGGGGGCCTCGAGCGAGTGGACGGTGAAGGGTTTTAACAAAAAGGGTTTTGGAGGAGGCAACGAGGGCGAGAGGGCCAGAGACGAGAGTCCAGGGCAGTCGACAACAAGCAGCGAAGAGGAAAAAATGAGGGGGTAACCCCCACAGAAGGCAGGCGGGGAAAAGGGGAATACGGGGTAGGAGTACATAGTCGTAGTACCGAAGTAATGGGCAACGGGCTTGTGAAAATTCAGGGGGCCCTTTGAAGTGGACAAACTGCCGACAGCGCTGGGGGCTCCGGGGCCCGAACGAGATCCAACTTTGAGGGGAATTTTTTCTTTGTCCCCCTTGACGTTGTTAAGTGGGGATTTCCAGTTTACAAGCGACAAGGGGAAGATTCTATCCATTTTTAGTTTTCTTATTTCCTTTACTCGAGGGAATAGAACCCACAATACCAAATCTCAAAAAGGATTGGCAGTATCGTACTGTGGCTTAAATTTTCAATTTGTGGGCACTCCCCTGATCTCATCCAGGGGGGCAATCACTTTGTCAGTGGGTGACCAAGTCGCTTCACAATCCGGCCAATCCCACAAAACACAAGACAGTGGATATCAGACCGGGGGGCGACTAGGGGCCCCTTAGCAGCGACTAGTAATAAAAGTTTTTGCAGTGGGGGGGGTCTATAATTGGATGTCTCACAAAGGGGGGGCTGTACAACCTTTCCACCCAAGGGAATACAAAGCCGAGTATGAAGACTTACAGTTCTGATTTTTAAATTTTGACCACACTCTGTCTCGGATCACTGTAGTAGTACCAATTTTAGCACACAACAAA
>NW_026476097.1:0-11181 GCF_026875155.1 Cherax quadricarinatus
TCAGGGGTTAGAATACTCAAGCTATACTGTGAAGAACTAGCCAGTGGGTTGTAACCAACACCTGCGACCCCCCCCCATCATCGCAACGGCTACAATTTCAACAAGCAGTGTCACCAACACCAGACACCCAAGTTTTATATTAGCGTTGAATCAGTTATCATTTATATTTTTCATTTTTCATTTTCTTTAATGTAGGATTAATATTTCATATTTAAGTGTTTTATATTTTATATTTCTATATAATAAAGTGTTTGTTTGTCAGTTTTTATTCTTTTTCTATACATTAATTTTCCCGAGGAGGAGCCAGCCTTGGTAATACTGTCTGAAGTTATTACAGGGCTGAGTAAGCCTTCACAAGAGACACTACGTGAGCCACTAACCAAAATCTTCAACACATCCCTTGAAACTGGGCAACTACCTGAAGTATGGAAGAAGGCAAATGTAGTCCCCATCTTTAAGAAAGGAGAAAGCAATAAAGCACTAAATTATAGACCAGTGTCATTGACATGTATAGTATGCAAAGTCATGGAGAAGATTATCAGGAGGAGAGTGGTGGAGCTCCTGGAACAGAACAAGATTATAAACGACAGCTAGCACGGATTCATGGAAAGCAAATCCTGTGTCACAAACCTACTAAAGTTTTATGACAAGGTAATTGAAGTAAGAAATGAGAGGGAGGGGTGGGTTGATTGCATTTTCTTGGACTGCAAGTAGGCCTTCGACACAGTTCCTCACAAGTGATTAGTACAGAAGCTAGAGGATCAGGCATGTGTAACAGGATGGGCACTGCAATGGATCAGAGAATACCTAACAGGGAGGCAACAGCGAGTCATGATCCGTGATGAGGTATGACAGTGGGCGCCTGTGACGAGCGGGGTCCCACAGGGGTCAGTCTTGGGACCAGTGCTATTTTTGGTATATGTGAACGACATGACGGAAGGGATAGACTCAGAAGTGTCCCAGTTTGCAGATGATGTGAAGTTAATGAGGAGAATTAAATCAGATGCGGACCAGACAGCTCTACAAAGAGACCTGGACAGGCTGGATGCGTGGTCCATCAACTGGCTCCTAGAATTTAACTCTGCCAAATGCAAAGTCATGAAGATCGGAGAAGGGCAAAGAAGACCGCAGACAGAGTATAGGTTAGGAGGCCAAAGACTGCAAACCTCACTCAAGGAGAAAGATCTAGGAGTGAGTATAATACCGAGTACATCGCCAGAAGCACACATTAACCAGATAACTCCTGCGGCATATGGGTGTCTGGGAAACCTGAGAATAGCGTTCCAGTACCTCAGTAAGGAATCGTTCAAGACTTTATACACTGTGTACGTCAGGCCCATACTGGAATACGCAGCACCAGTTTGGAACCCACACCTGGTCAAACACATCAAGAAATTAGAGAAAGTGCAAAGGTTTGCAACAAGGCTAGTTCCAGAGCTAAGGGGATTGTCCTATGAAGAAAGGTTAAGGGAAATCGGTCTAACGACACTGGAGGACAGGAGGGTCAGGGGAGACATGATAACGACATACAGAATACTGAGTGGAATAGAAAAAGTGGACAGAGACAGGATGTTCCAGAGATGGGACACAGAAACAAAGGGTCACAATGGGAAGTGAGACTCAGATGAATCAAACGGATGTTAGGAAGTATTTCTTCAGCCACAGAGTTGTTAGGAAGTGGAATAGTCTGGCAAGCAATGTAGTAGAGGCAGGAACCATACATAGTTTTAAGACGACGTATGATAAAGCTCATGGAGCAGGGAGTGGGAGGACCCAGTAGCGGTCAGTGAAGAGGCGGGGCCAGGAGCTGAGTGTCGACCCCTGCGACCATAATTAGGTGAGTATAATTAGGTGAGTATACACCTACACACACACACCACACACACACATCCACACACTATATATATATATATATATATATATATATATATAATATATATATATATATATATATATATATATATATAATATATATATTATGTCGTGCCGAATAGGAAGACTTGCGATCTTGGCTTAAATAGCAACGCTCATCTTGCCATATAGGACAAGTGAAAATTTGTGTATGCAATAATTTCGCCAAAATCATTCTGAACCTAACGAAAAAAATATATTTCACTGTGTTTGTTTAATATTAAATTATTGTAACAAATCTAAAATAAATTTAGTTGGGTTAGGCTAAAATAAATTGTTCTTGTTATAATAAGGTTAGATAAGTTTTCTAAGATCCTTTTGGAGCAAAATTAAAAATTTTTACATTAACATTAATGAAAAAAATATATCTTTAAACGTATAAGAGAAAATTTTAGAAAGGACTTAATTTTAAATGAGTTCTTGCTAATTGACCAGTTTTACATATTCGGCACGAATATATATATATATATATATATATATATATATATTAATATATATATATATATATATATATATATAATATATATATATTATATATATTATATAATTTGCTATTTTGTCTTAAATAGCAACGCTCTTCTTGTCGAATAAGACAAGCGAAAATTTGTGTATGTAATAATTTCGCAAAAATCATTCTGAACCTAACGAAAAAAATATATATTTCATTGTGTTTATTTATTATTAAATTGTTGTAAACTTATCTAAAATATATTTAGATGGATTAGGCTAAATTAAATTGAGCTTGTTATAATAAGGTTAGGTAAGTTTTCTAAGGTTCTTTTGGTACAAAATTATTAATTGTTACATTAACATAAATGAAAGAAATATATCTTTAAACGTATAACAGAAAATTTTAGAAAGGACTTAATTTTAAATGAGTTCTTCCTAATTGACCAGTTTTACCTATTCGGCACGACATATATATATTTGTAGATGATTTTCTTGACATTAATCTAGAACACATTAATATTGAACATGAAGTTTCTTGCACTATTAATATTACCACTCAAACATGTTGATTTTTTTTATACTTGAGGTGAGAATTCCAGCGAGACTTGAGATCCTCCTGGGGACAAGTGTCGACCTTGTACACCACTTTCCCTTGCGAACTAGAATCTGTGGCCACATTCCTACGGTCCACAGTGTTCCAGGTGGCTACTCGCAACCTCATGGGAGAGCTCGCCAATGCTAGAATTCCCTAGTGTAGGCAGTTGGACACTCTGGGCCCTGGTGGCCAAATGTATACATAGTTGTATGTGGTTGCAGGAGGTCAAGTCCCCAGCTCCTGGCACTCGTAGTAATTCTCCTCATACCAGGTGTTACCCTAGCAGGTCAAGGGTTGTAATCTGCCCATCACCCCAGACGCGATCAGGTAATAGTCCACAACAGATCGAAATGTCGACTGGCTTCGTCACTAGTGTTCTTACCTATTTGTGGCAAGAGTCGAGTCACAGCCTCTGTCCCAGCCTCTTTGCAGGTCTCTAACAGGTTGTTTAGTTGTGACTTGTTCCAGCCAAAGCTTACATTATAATTATTATTATTATTATGATAATATTATATTATTATTATAATGGGAAAGTGCTAAATCTGTAAGGGGTCATGCAGCACTTAGAGAATGGGAAATATTGAGGTCTGATCAGAGGGAGAGGATCATGCAACTCCATGTGTAGGGTCACATTCTTTATGAATGTTGACCCCTGGCTTGACCTCTCACCTTGACCGTCTACATGCCCTAGACTGACGTCTGGGACTTTCTCAACTTTCCTTTCTCCTTAGCGACCTGATGACGGTTCAGAACTAGCCGAGACAGTGAAGACTGTGACCACACACCTGTCGACTGTTGTTATCCTGTTTATGCATATCAAGATAGCTCTTAATTCCTATAATCAGAATACAGCTGGAGTATATACACTTAGAGGGAGGGGGTTGAGGGAGGGGGTTGAGGGAGGGGTTGAGGAGGGGGTGAGGGAGGGGGTTGAGGGAGGGGGTTGAGGGAGGGTGTTGAGGGAGGGGGTTGAGGGAGGGGGTTGAGGGAGGGGGTTGAGGGAGGGGGTTCGAGGGAGGAATTGAGGGAGAGGTTGAGGGAGGGGTTGAGGGAGAGGGTTGAGGAGGGGTTGAGGGAGAGGCTGAGGAAGAGGGTTGAGAGAGGGGATTGAGGGAAGGTTGAGGAGGAATTGAGGGAGGGTTGAGGAGAGGGTTGGAGAGGGGGTTAAGGGAGGGGTTGAGAGGGCTGAGGGGGTTGAAGGAGGGGTTGAGGAGGGTTGAAGGAAGGGTTGAAGGGATGGGGTTGAGAAAGGGGTTGATGGAGGGGGTTGAAGGAGGGGTTGAGAGGGGGTTTGAAGGAGGAGGTTGAGGGAGGGGTTGTAGAGTGGGGGTTGAGGAGAGGGTTGAGAAGGGGGTTGAGGAGGGGTTGAGGAAGGGGGTTGAGGGAGGGATGCTGGTATTCAACAAACCTCAGTCGTCAACCTTAATCCTTTATCAATTATTTGTTGATCATATGAATTTCCAGTTTTCCTGAAGCCACATTTCTTTTTGCAATTGTCGAGAGGACCTTTAAAATACCGAACTTTTTTATTAAGAGGACCTTTAAAATATTCTATTTTGGGGGTTAAAGAGGACCTTTAAAACGCGGGAATTATTTTCTTCCAAGACGACCTTTCAAAAGTTGATTTTTTTTTTTTTTTTTGGGGGGGGGGGGTTAAAGACGCCCTTAAAAATATTGGAAAAATTATATTCTACAGAAAAAAAAATTTACCTCTGATTTTCGTCACTTGTAAAAAAAATCTGACAATATATTTAGATTGACTTTTGATGTCACACAGTCTAGGAAAAAATCTGACGTAAAGAACAACCTCGGACGCCATATAGTTAAGGAATACTAAGTTTGTGGCGTCACCTTCAAGGACTACCTTTGACGTCACATTAGATAACCAGGTGAAGATTTTGATGGGCCAGTAGGACTGCTGCAGTGTTCCTTCTTTCTTATGTTCTTATGTTAAGGAACAACTTATCCCTCCTTAATCAAGGACATCTGACGTCTCACAAAGACCAAAAATTAAAGCTTCTGACGTAAAGAAGCACTAGGTCGTCAAGGACGGCCTCTAATGGGAGCACTGGACTGTCAAGGACGACCTCTGGTTGGAGCACTGAGTCGTCAAGGACGACCTCTAGTGGAGCACTGGGTCGTAAAGGACGACCTCTAGTGGGAACACTGAGTCGTCAAGGACGACATCTAGTGGAGTACTGGGTCGTTAAGGGCGACCTCTAGTGAGAGCACTAGGTCGTCAAGGACGACCTCTAGTGAGAGCACTAGGTCGTCAAGGACGACCTCTAGTGGGAGCACTAGGTCATCAAGAACGACCTCTGATGGCAGCACTATGTCGTCAAGGACGACCTCTAGCGGGAGCACTTGATCCTCAAGGACGACCTCCAGTGGGAGTACTAAGTCGTCAAGGACGACCTCTGGTGGCCTCACAATCAAGTAGCATCACATGATCCGGTCTTTGACGTTCAAAACATCATCATCCGCGTGCACGAGATGTTGCTGTGTATCATCCGGGGCATCCCTGCAGACATGGCAACGCCGTCTCCCTTAATTATCTTTAATTACAAAATTACACTTCCATTGGGAATTGACCAGTTATTTCTTCTTTATCTTCTGCTTCTTCCTTTTCATCTCATTATGTTTTCTTTTGCCTTTTTCTACTGCTAAGACTGGGTAGACAGGATAACTGATTCTCAGAGATTGTACTGGTGTACGAAGCACCAACAGCATCCCAAGTCTGGTTCACACACACACACACACACACACACACACACACACACACACACACACACTCACCACCACAAACACACACACACCACTCCAGTCACTCAACAAGCCCCTGTTATCTGAGCCCTTTAGGTGGCTGTGCGCCTTATACGCCAGCACACGGGGCTACGCCCCTGATATCCTACCTACCTCCAGGGGCACCTACCTTATACATCTCCTAGTCAAGGTGGGTGTAAACAGGAGCAGGCAGGATGGCAGCATCCTGTCTACCAACATTAGCTTCTTTATCAATGGAGGAGATGTATAAAAGAGCAAAATCCTTAATTATATACCAGTTTCCCTGTTTTACGAATCTTCATCCATTTGTCGGGTCGCTCCTTCTTCTGCCTTCATTATCAAGGTCGAAGATTTCACAATGACGTGAAAATTATTGAAAACCACTGATGGATATGACAAGAGAACTGGGTAGTGATGATTTACTCATGCCTCTTTCATTCCATGTGAAGAGTTTTGGGCGTCATGGCGGGACGATACTGGTCCTGTCTCTCCATATAATTGCTTCCAGTCATTACCAGAGTAGAAACTCTCATATACAAGCTTCCCGCTCACTCGTACTCTTGACATAATTGTCGTCGTGGAAGCATTCTTGGACGACAGATGTCACGTTCTCGCTCAAGGTTTTGCGTGCTAATAACCCAGACGTTAAAGAACCTTCAGCAGAAGAGAAAGAAGAAAAAGAGAAAAAAATGGTTCGTTTTGAATTTCTAACTACGCTTTACGGAGTTGAGGAGACGGGTTGGGCAGCTCAGATGTTGCAGTGTACTTCGACAAGACGAAACATGATCATCCCATTGATTGCTGTCATTGCTGATCATCATCAAATTATGTCCTTCGGTATATGCATCATTTCCAGGATATCCGTATAAGCATGTGTTGTATACAGACCTCAGTGACCGAGTGAAGACCCTGTTATCTTGCAACAGTAGATTGTGTAAGAGTACTAACGAGGCGTGGTTGTTGAAGACACGCCAGTAACAATTAAAACCTTGAAGGCAACGTTTCGCGCCGCAGCAGGCTTTATAGATCAGACTTTTGTAAAGTGCTATGAAGGCGAAGCGTCGGCATAAGTAGTTTCCAGTCGCTCTTTGTGTGTTCTTATGCACTACAACCCAATTATTTTCCTGGTGGACTGTGCGGTCTCCTCTGATACACCAGCATCACTATCTACATTTTGGAGATAAATCGTTACACAACATTTCGAACATCCTTCACCATAATCGAGTCACGAGCGAGAGGGACGACAGAGAAGTGTGTGAGTGTGACATTAACTTCACAACATAAACACAAACAGTTTTACCGACGTCAGTCAACTTCTGACGCAGAGGACAGCGACTGACCTCCTTCCAATGAATCATCTGAAAAAAAACCTTTATGACTGATGCTCTAGCTGTTTCCTCGCTGTATGGCCCTTACGTGTTTAGCACTCAGTTACGATCACACCATACCACGGGTGGGGTTAGAACCCGCAATCAGAGAGTCACGAAACTCCAAACCGACGCCTTAGCCACGATTTCGTGACTCAGTTATGATGATGATAATTATAATAATAATATTATTATTATTATTATTATAAAAAAGAAGCGCTGAACCTACAAGAGTTATACAGCACCAAATAATAATAATAATAATAATAATAATAATAAATAATAAAAATAATAATATAATAAAAAATAATATAATCTATTTTTTCCATACTGTGAATACATTGATTCTTCTGTTCACACGGCTGTCTATACAATAGTGAAATATATTAGAAGTAATGCAGGATATATACACTGAGAGATACATTGTTGATATAAAGGTGGCATATACGGCGGTACATGTTACGTATGTATCACCGATTATAAGGCGAAAATCTCATCCAGCTCCTCAGAGCTGCGGCGTGTGCCCAAAATACAGCAGGCATTACCCCTTTGAACAGCCGCACTGAGTCGCTGGAACAGAAAACTAGCTGCCCTGGGATCCCTAGTTACCCTGATGAGTCTTTTTCCCAGCTCCTTAAGGAATTTAGATGCACTCTTTCCCCATGAGCCAAGGGTCTCTGAGCCTATGGGAACAAACATATAATGATGGGCAAGTTCTCCATATTTTCTAGACTTTTGGGACTCCCTGAAGCTGGCAGCTGCCCCTCCTTCCTCCCTGGTGTATTGGAGAATAGGTATCAGCCAAGGTAGATGCACATGTATAGTCCCACACCACCTGCTTCCCATCTGTCCAGGCTTGAAGGTAATACCATCTGGACGCTTCTGGCTGCCATCAGATCTGCATAGTTGGGGTGGCCCCCTTACTGCTGGGCATCCAGCTGTTGTGAGGCTCCTCTTGATAATGTTATTAACCTCCTCATGTCTTGCAATCTTTCCCTCGGATTTACGGCACACAAGACCATGGTACCCGAATCGGTCTGCTGCTTCACTGCCACAAATACACCTGTGTTCGGCGAGAATAGGGCGGCAAGTCGAAGGCAACACCGATGCGGATGGTCTATGGGTCGAGGCGTGTGCCAAGGCTGGAGTTGGGAACAGCCAACAGAAAGTCCCCAGCATGAGGGGCTCTCACTGCCAGGAGGCGGGCTCTATCCTTCCCTGACACTCTGAAGCATTGTTGAGGCAATATTTTCCACTATTGGACCATCCCAGTGCGATTGTTTGTAGTTGTTGGGGGAGCAGGTCTGGTTCAGAGCCGTTAGATTATCCCAGATCATTCCTCCGTCAATGAATTTTTGGTCCTGGACTCCAATCTTGTCCCTAAGATGTTCAGGGAGAATCGCTGCTACAAGCTCTCTGGATGCTATACACGAGGATAGAAAAGTAGGTAACGCAATCTGTGATGACTTGCGGACACCAATGCCTCCTAGTCTGGCTGGAAGTGTAGCTTGGTTCCACTGCCCGTCTTCTAGAGTAAGGTTAAGTACTTTCGTAAAAATCTGCCTCAGAATACTGTCATATTCGTGCAGTGTAGGGTTATCATATGAAGGTGCACATCTTAGGAAATATGTCAACCTGGGCAGACTCAAGCACTTTGTGAGAAGGTACAAGGCATCGTGGGTGTCCAGATTGCTTATTCGTTGTTCCATTCTCCTTAACTCTTCCAATTTCTTCCTGAGAATTGTGTCAATGGCATTGCTTCCCAGAGGTGCTCCTAGCAAGACACTATTTGTGGAGGCAATGACTGCTGCTCCTGGTAGTTTTGGTCTCACTGCATTTATCACTTGTTGACTGACTGAGATGATTTCACATTTGGATGGATTCAGGATGAGACCCATTTCCTGTCCCCGTGTCATTACCTGTGTAAGGTCATGTAGGAGGGACTCCTTTGTACCTGCTAGTGTGCCATCATCTAGGAACCAGATGTTTAGCTCGCTGGTCAGTCTGACTGTGATTTCCCTAACTGCTATACAGAAGAGAAATGGTGCAAGAGGATCTCCTTGTTGGACACCCTCCGATGATGTGATTTAATGCTCTCCAAGAGAAGCATTGATTCCTTGCTATACCCAGCTGAAACAAAAGGAAGAGACCAGGGAATGTTCTTGTACTGCTGCTAATACCACGTCTCTTTTCAGGAGATTGAACGCATTCTTGAAATCTAATTTTACCACTGCATTGTCCTCAGGCAGGTTGTTGATATACGCCCTTGTTGCATGAACCGCTGCTTCACTTCCTTGACAGACCCCAAAGCCAAGCTGGTTTGGTTGAAGCATCATGGCTGCCTGTGCACGAATACTTCGGACAGCAGCTTTGGATACGAGGCGGTGTAACGTGTTGCCTACTGCAATTGGCCGAATTCCTCCATCCTTCTTTTTTTAAGTGCACAAAGTGTTGCACCAAAAAAGAAAGGTCTAATTTCATCAGGAATCAAACCAGCCAAGGAATTGTTGACGAACCTTGTGATCTCCTGAAAGCAGTGTCTCTGCAATTTCCCCAATAACTGGATTAACCATTTCCTTTAAATGCTGTGGCCTTATTCCAGTTAACCCCTAGCAGAGCCAGATGGGAACGACATTATTGCTTTGTAAATGTCGAGTCTTCCACAATCAATGGTTCCATAGTGGGGACAGAGGTGTTGGAACTGTTGGTGCCACTGGTTTCCCTGGCAGGGTGCTTTCCTCTAAGTGCTTCAGCCGTGTCAGCATCCCTGGGAGCAACTGTATCTCCACTGGTAATAATTCTGTTGCCCCCACTGTGTTGCCCCTTCAATTTTCTTGCTCACCTGGACTCTGACTTTTTCACTGTCAGTAGAGTGAGTGGGGGTTCTGCCTCTCCCTTTTTTGTGTTGACGGGAAAGGCGAATGAGGTTATCAACTCTAGGAAAATCTCTTAAGGATTTAATTATCATTGAGGGTAGCCTCTTTCCCCTTCTTTCCGGTACAGCTAAGCAGACATTGCCAAAAAGTAGCAAGTTGTGCCATGCCTTGATGGTTGGTGGAGCATTTAAGATAGTGGAACCATCGTTTACTTTTTTCAGGAGGTCTGTAAGTTTCTCAGCTGCGTGTGGACGGGCTGCTTTGGGAATATGTGTGAGTGTCCTCGTACCTGTTGCTTTAATTGCTTCCAAGAGATTGTCTGATGAGATGAAATCTGTTGGAGTGGGTTCAGGTGCCTGAGGTGGCTCTGGATCATCACTTTCCACATGAGGACATCCTGAACCAGGGCAACTACCGTGTTTGCGGAGGAAACCATTAGAGTTGAGACAACGAAGCTGTAAGCATGACCGACACTTGCCTCTCCTAGTATTGCCAGCCGTGCCATTTCCCTGGCTGCTTGCTTCCTCCTGGTTGGCATTCATCTGCTAGACTAGACAATAGGGATGTATTTCTCTCAGCGTATATATGCTGGAAGCAGACTTTCTGAAACCGCTGTAGATGATCAGCCTTTAATGGAATGCTTGACGATATCCTCATTGCTCTACTGAAGTCTCCCAGTTCATGCTGACACTACTGAAGTCTCCCAGTTCATGCTGACACTACTGAAGTCTCCCAGTTCAGGCTGACACTACTGAAGTCTCCCAGTTCAGGCTGACACTACTGAAGTCTCCCAGTTCAGGCTGACACTACTGAAGTCTCCCAGCTCAGGCTGACACTACTGAAGTCTCCCAGCTCAGGCTGACACTACTGAAGTCTCCCAGTTCAGGCTGACACTACTGAAGTCTCCCAGTTCAGGCTGACACTACTGAAGTCTCCAGCTCAGGCTGACACTATGAAGTCTCCCAGTTCAGGCTGACACTATGAAGTTCTCCCAGTTCAGGTGACACTACTGAAGTCTCCCAGTTCGGGTGACCAAAAGAAATCTCCCCCCTCAGGGTGACACTACTGAAATCTCCCAGTTTTTGGCTGACACTACTGAAGTCTCCCTTTATGCTGACATACGAATCTCCAGTTCAGGCTGACAACTGAAGTCTTTCCCGTCAGGCTGACACTACTGAAATCTCCAAAAAAAAAGGGT